>KE152712.1:2954-33243 GCA_000411095.1 Aethionema arabicum
TAGTCACAGTTCTGGTGAAAGTTACTGTAAAAGAGCCCTTAGATTTGGATAACTTAGCCGACATTGAAGAATAGTTTAGGTTTCTTGGTGGAGTTTTCTTAGTACAATTAACAGCTTCACCAGCTATGAGTTTAAGGTTAGTTGAATTAAAGTTTAAGCCGCAGAGAAAGGAAATGTGATCTGCTTTGTTTGATTCATAGACTAATCCTGGATTAAGAGCTGCTATTGGATCAACATGTCCGGATCCATAAGCGAATTCAGTCGATGCAATACCAGTTTCAGTAGCATTCATTGGCCAAGCTGTGAGAAACAAAGAGATGTTTAGGTTACTTGTGTTACAAGAAAGAATGTTTTCTTGTAAGATAACTGAATTTTGTTTTACCTGTAGTCATGATGGCAGATTTGATCATGGAAGGAGACCATGTAGGGTGAAATGTTTTGACGTAAGCAGCAACGCCTGCAATGTGTGGACAAGCCATTGAAGTTCCAGAGAGAACTGAGTACTTAACATGTCTAGTGTCACCATCAGTTACTGGAGCTTCAGGTGAATATGCAGCTAGAATCTCAACACCAGGTGCTGTTATATCCGGCTGCAAATCATCCACCATTGTGTATTATTAGCTCATGGATATATGAAGAGATAAATAAGCAAGAAGACGTGATCAAATTTGTAATGTTTCTGACCTTGAGAAGATCATAAGCAATAGTGTTTGGACCTCGAGAAGAGAAAGAAACAATTTTAGGAGCTGTTTGATTATAGATTGACTCGGTTTTCAAAACAGCTGCTTGTGGAGAACTGTGAAATCAAAGAGATATATGAGAATCAAAAATCAAGAACATACATAGAAAAACAAAGAAAAAGAAGAGTGTTTACTCTGAGGTTTCAATGTAAGAGACAATAGACTTAAAGTCATCTTCTGATAAAGCAGAAACAGGAAAGAACTCAACGAAAGCAACATCTGGTTTAGAGCTTTGAATAATGGCTCCAATTGCTCCTATTTCTTTAGCTATTTTCAAACCATCCTCGCTATCACACACCAAGATGTTTCCTTTCACTAAAGATTCATCTAGACAATTTGCTAAACACTCCCTACCAAAACCAAAAACATCTCATCACAATTAGAAATACGGGAAAAAACGAGGGTTTAAGGTTTAGGGTTTACTTGGCAGATTCCTCATCACAAGATTTGGAAGCAGCAGATTTGCCGTAAAGTAAAGGGTACTTCTTTCCTTTGAGATCAAACGAATTCACTGATTTACCCTGTTAACAAAAGTTGATTTGGGTCATTTTACAATTAAAACATAAAATACTAAGAAACGTTGTTACTTGATACTTACGAAAAGTGTTTTGCTGTTTCCAAGAACAACTTTGGTGAAAAATCCTCGGTTTGTGGTACTAGCTGCAACTGAGAATAACCAAGGTGCTACACTTGTAACTGTGCCTGCGTCTGGACCATCATTACCAGCCGAGTGCACAGTAAGTATACCCTTAGCCATAGCATGGAAAGCGCCTATAGCCATTGGGTCTAACTCGTATGGTAGTGCATGTGATCCTCCGATAGAAATAGTAATAATATCTACACCATCTGCGATCGCATCATCAAATGCAGACAATATCGCTTCTGAGCTACATTGAACGCTTGAGCAGACTTTATAAGCCGCAATTCGAGCGGCTGGAACACCACCTCTCGCTGTTCCATTACCAATTCCATAGAAACTGGTGTCCGGAACAACGTTCCCAGCTGCAGTTGAAGCTGTGTGTGTACCGTGGCCAAGAGTATCCCTACAACCTAGTTGTGTGTAGTCCTTTACACCAATCAATTTGCTGCAAAATAGAAGAAAAAAATCAATTTCTCTTCAACATATACAAAGTTAAGAGAAATCAAAATCAATTTTGGATCTAAGAGATCAGTATTACTTGTTGCAAGTGAAGTTTTTGCCGCCGGAACAAACACCTTTCCATTTTTTGGGAATAGGACCAAATCCTTTGTCGGAAAAACTATCTGATTCCGGTGTGATTCCAGTATCAATAACTCCGATAATTGTGTCACTCTCAACAGTTAGATTCCGCTTTGTTCCATTACCTTCTTTTAGCCCCATGAAATTTCAAGACGTCGTCGTTTGGAGTTGTAATTTCTTACTTGGAAATACAGACACAACTCCTTCCATTTCTAACAACAACAAAAAACAAACAAAAACAGATCAATTTCTAGACTTTCTTGTGTGTATTCTTTGGTTCTTGATGGAAGAACACTTACTGGATACAAGTTCTCGTTCTGACTCGGTGAGTCTAGCCGCAAACCCGTTGAAACTTCTCTTGTAACTTCTCACAAGACGGCCTTCGATAGAACTATACATTTTAACCATTTAATTTCTTAGAATCTCTACAATAATATGTAACCAAAATTAAAGAATATATTAACCAAATCTCACCTCTCTCCAGTGATTTCTCGAAGAATATTCATGTGATGGGACTTCGGTAAGTAGTCTGGTTGCGATGGAAGTGAACCCATGTAGACAATATACACCTTCAATACACAACATCATTGTATCATCATCATCATCATTGTAAGTGATAGATCATAATAAAGAAAAAAACATTGATTAAAAATGATAATAATCAAATCAAATACCTGTTTGTCTTGATGATCATTTGGAACAGCTGAGACTAAACTCAAAAACAAAAGAACCACACATGCTATCATACAACCCATTTTGTATGAAGATGAATATGAGGATGCATATTAGGATGAATGCGCATATATATATAGATGATAAAATTAATTGCCCATTAAAAAAAAATCTAATTTTTATTTTGGTTAATATAACAATATTTATATTATTTTGGAAATATATCATTGGAATATTTATTGCTTACAAATACTTAGGTCTAGTTATATTATATTGAAAAATTACAAATAAATATTAACTGATTTCTCTTAATTGCCAATAGGTACAATGTATCTAAATAAAATAGATTATTTTTCTTTTCGAGATTTTATCAGAAATTTTGTGTATTATTATAAAGCGCATTATTTGTGTAATATGATTTATGTAATATGACTACAAAGCTTCTTTCTTTCTAATAAAAAATTTAGAAACAAATTTGTCCGTAGTTAGAAGAAATAAAAAAAAATTATATCTTTAATAATTCGGTACGTACTCGCATTTTTCTGCACTATGCGTGGAATTAAAATATTAAAATTAAAATCCAGTTTTATCAGATTATTATTGTTTCTTTTTTACTAGTATAACGATTCATTTTCTACATAGTTAATATGATTGAATTAATAAATTGAATTTTTCTTTGAAATTAACAAATTCACAAAAAAAAAAAATAATCTGTGATCAGCTGTGACTAACATCATAACATTTGAATATTTTTTTTTAACAAATACAGAAAACAGAAACAACAAATACAAAGATAATTAAAACATAACAACCTTAACAATAGTTTTTATTCATAATTTAATTTTAGAAAACGTTGTGATTTCTTGATGTTAATCTCATCAGAAAGTATAAGTATAAATAACAATGGGACTTCTCACATTATGTGTACCGTCCGACCATATCAGATTTGCAGATGAAGGCAGATTTGGATCAATCTCACTTCCTGAAACAGTCACTGTGAAAGACTTCTTCTCATTCACCGTCTCAAAAGACAAGACACTCGGTGAAACCTTAACACTTAGCTTAGATCCTTCTTTCAACACTACATTTGATTTGTATGTAGATTTAGCCGTACCAACATTAGTCACAGTTCTGGTGAAAGTGACTGTAAAGGAGCCCTTAGATTTGGATAACTTAGCCGACATTGAAGGATAGTTTAGGTTTCTTGGTGGAGTTTTCTTAGTACAATTAACAGCTTCACCAGCTATGAGTTTAAGGTTAGTTGAATTAAAGTTTAAGCCGCAGAGAAAGGAAATGTGATCTGCTTTGTTTGATTCGTAGACTAATCCTGGATTTACAGCTGCTATTGGATCAACATGTCCGGATCCATAAGCGAACTCAGTCGAAGAAATACCGGTTCCAGTAGCATTCATTGGCCAAGCTGTAAGAAACAAAGAGTTGATTAAGTCGATTAGGTTACTTGCATTACAAGAAAGTATGTTTTCTCATAGGATATATGAGTTTTTTGTTTACCTGTAGTCATGATTGCAGATTTGATCATGGAAGGAGACCATGTAGGGTTAAAGGTCTTGACGTAAGCCGCAACGCCGGCAACGTGTGGACAAGACATTGAAGTTCCGGAGAGAATAGAGTACTTAACACGTCTTTTGTCAGTACCATCTTCACTTACTGGAGCTTCAGGTGAATATGCAGCTAGAATCTCTACACCAGGTGCTGTTATATCCGGCTGCAAATCATTCACCATTGTATATTATTAGCTCATGAACATATAAAGAGATAAATAAGCAAGAAGACGTGATCAGATTTGTAATGTTACTCACCTTGAGAAGATCAGGAGCAATGATGTTTGGACCGCGAGAAGAGAAAGAACCAGTTTTGGGAGCTGTCTGATTATAGATTGCTTCAGTTTTCAAAATAGCTCCTTGTGGAGAACTGAGAAATCAAAGAGATGTATGAGAATGAAGAACATATATAAATAAAAGAAAGAAAAAGAAGAGTGTTTACTCTATGGTTTCAATGTAAGAGACAAGAGACGTAAAGTCATCTTTTGATAAAGCAGAAACAGGAAAGGATTCAACGAAAGCAACATCTGATTTAGGGCTTTGATAAATGACTCCGAGTGCTCCAATTTCTTTAGCTGTTGTCAAAGCAAATTGATTACACACCAATATGTTTCCTTTCACCAGGGATTCATCTAAACACTCTGCTAAACATTCCCTACAAAACAAAAACAAAAAAACCAAAAATATCACATAATTAGATACACGAAAACAAAATTAGCGCTTAAGTTTAGGATTTAGGGTTTAGGGTTTACTTGGCGGATTCTTCGTCACAAGATTTGGAAGCAGCAGATTTTCCGTAGAGTAAAGGATACTTCTTTCCTTTGAGATCAAATGAATTTATTGATTTCCCCTGTTCATTTGGGTCATTATATATACAATTAAGACATAAAAATACTAAGAAATTGTGTTACTTGATACTTACGAGAAGTGTTTTGTTGTTTCCAAGAACAACTTTGGTGAAAAATCCACGGTTTGTGGTACTAGCTGCAACTGAGAATAACCAAGGTGCTACACTTGTAACTGTTCCTGCGTCTGGACCACTGTTACCAGCTGAGTGCACAGTTAGTATACCCTTTGCCATGGCATGGAAAGCACCGATAGAAATTGGATCTGACTCGTATGAATCTGCAGTTTCTCCTCCTATAGAAATGGTAATAATATCTACACCGTCTGCGATTGCATCATCAAATGCAGAGAGTAGACCTTCCGTGCTACATTGATCGCTCGAGCAGACTTTATAAGCTGCAATTCTAGCGGCTGGAACGCCACCTCTAGCGGTTCCATTACCAATTCCATAGAAGCTAGTGTTTGGAACAACGTTTCCAGCTGCAGTAGAAGCTGTGTGTGTACCGTGGCCAACAGTGTCCCTACCATCTACTTGTGTGTAGTCCTTTACACCGATCAATTTGCTGTAAAATAGAAAACAAAACCAATTCATCTTGAATGTATAAAAAGTTAAGAGATCTATGGTGAATTTGGAATTTGAGAGATCAGTATTACTTGTTGCAAGTGAAGTTTTTGCCGCCGGAACAAACACCTTTCCATTTTTTAGGAATAGGACCAAATCCTTTGCCGGAAAAACTATCTGATTCCGGTGTGATTCCAGTATCGAAAACCCCAATAATTGTGTCACTCTCAACGTTTGCAACCCGCTTTGTTCCCTTACCTTCTTTTAGTCCCATAAAATCCCAAGACGTCGTCGTTTGAAGTTGTAATTTCTTGCTTGGAAATACAGACACAACTCCTTCCATTTCTAACAACAAAAAAAACATATGACAAAAGTTTCAATTTCTAGAATTATTTTAAGTGTATAATTCTTTGATTCTTGATTAAAGAACACTTACTGGATACAAGTTCTCGTTCTGACTCGGTGAGTCTAGCTGCAAACCCATTAAAACTCCTCTTGTAACTTCTCACAAGACGGCCTTCAATAGAACTATACAATATATATAACCATTCAATTTCTTAGAATCTTCTCATCAATAAGTAACCAAAATTGAAGAATAGATTAATCAATTCTCACCTCTCTCCGGTGATTTCTTGAAGCATATTCATGTGATCAGACACAGGCAAGTAGTTTGGTCGTGATGGAAGTGAACCCATGTAGACAACATACACCTTCAATACATCATCATCATCATCATCATTGTATGTGATGGATCATAATAAACCAAAAAAAATTGATTAAAAATGATAATAATCAAATACCTTCTTATCTTGATGATCATTTGGAACGGCTGAGACTAAACTCAAAAACAATAGAACTACACATGCTATCATACAAGCCATATTTTTTATGAAGATGATTAAAACTTTTATGTGTTGATATGGGGATAAATGAGCATATATATATATGGGTAGTAGAATTAAATCGTCAATTAAAAAAATCTAATAAAATCGACTTTACGTTCTTATTTTCATAAATCTAGTTTTACCATATTATTATTGATTTTTGGTTTGATTAATATAGCTATATTTATATTATTTTGGAAATAAATCAATGAGAATATTTATTACTTACAAATAATTTGGTTTAGTTACATGCTACATCGAAAACTTACAAAAATATTAAGTGTTAATTTTCTCTTAACTGTAAATTAGTATACAATGAATCTAAATAAAAACAGACGTTTTTTATCTTGTATTAGAAAGTTTTTTTATAACAAATTTGTATAGGACTGTTTAATATAAAGCGCGTTATTTGTTTAATTATTTATGCTATATTTGATTCGCCTATATAGTATATGGACTAAAAAGTATTTTTTCTAATAACCATTTTAGAAATAAATTGTCCGTATAAGCTAGTAACCAAACACGTCCAGATGGTGAAGATTGTATCTAGACTATATTGTAATAAAAAAGAGTAATATGGTTTAGAGATTTATAAAATGTTGTTTAAAACAAATAATATGTGGTACAATCAAATACCAATACACAGAGTATATACGTATAAAGATAATTAATGCCGGGAACAAAATAAAGCTGGTCAAACTAAATTCTAAGTTAGGTTATTTGAGTTTTAGGCTGGATCTAGTTTATTTGGGGATGAAATATTTGACTAAACTTAGTCTACTGTAAATTTGTGTCACGCTATTTACGTTTTAGATCAAATACGTTAGATTTAAAGTAAACTAACGATGAAAAAAAGGAAACTAGCAAATGTTAAATGAAATAACAAAACCAATAAAACTATAATTTTGACAAAAATCATTGAAAAACTCAAACAAAAATTGCAAATTAATAAACTAGAACTGAGAAAGTGATATGTAATATATGCTAATTAAAATATTTTACATTTTTTTTTGCTAAATATAACTTACATTTATTTTTGTATTAATATCTTATATATATATATATATAAATTAATTATAATTTTTTGGGTATTATTTAGGTTTTTTAGTATCTAATGACCAAACTAAATAACCTAAACCCAAATTCGTTATTTGACCTAAATAGGTTTTTAAAAAATCTAATTAAACTAAGTTTTTAAAATTGGATTAGATTATGTTTGGTTTTAGGTTGCTTACATTGGCCAACCTTAGAAAAAAGTGAATGAATATCAATAAACAAAAAATATCAACATACTCGATGTAATTTACATTGAGAATATTGATATTCTATTATTTTATTTTTTTTAGAAGAAAAAAAGTGTAAACTATATTTGATTTGAGTTTGGTAAGTTCAATCTCAAATCAAACCAAACTAAACCGATCCTGAACCGAAATTACCCACTCAATCAATAGCTTGGAAACGGTAAAAAACAATTTTCAAGTATTTCCGAGTCAAACCAATCCACTACAGAATATTTGATGTTCATTACAAAGTTTGCTAAGCTGTTTGAACATAAGCAAGTGATTATACGACACAATTAGTAAGCAGTACACAAGTTTCTCTCAAGAGCTATTCAGTATATTATCCATCATGAATCCAATGTATGTTTTTATCAAAACAAACATATGAACTCACACAAGTGCTCAAGGGATTTACATTTATGTCCAGACCTAAAGGAAACTACATAACCTGGAAATGATTCAGTACCATTTATCCTTGCAATTCTTCAAGTGTGAAGATAGTTAGCAGCCATCATCAGCTCCAGAGTCAGTTCCGGCTCGATGTGAAACTCAGTCTCTTTGCCTCTGTATGAAGAAGAACAGTTACATAATCAGTAGTTAGAGAACAGACAACAAGAACAGATATAGAAGTTGCGAAAGAGGTATATCAAGTTCATGCTTTTATCCATCTGCTAGAAAACAGAATGTTTTTCGATACATTGGACCATAAAGTAAAGAAATGAGAGAAACCAGCAATATGTTCCATCATACCGTCACTCAGACTCAAGTAGCTAAAGAATTGAATCGAAATGCACGGAGTAAAGAGTTTTCAAACACTCGATTTCTGTTGAACTTAGATAACTAAAAATGGTGGTTATATTCTGACTAAGATAAGCAACAAGGTCATCTTCTTGAGATCAAAGTAGAGGAAGATGTTAGAAATGAGATAGAAATGGACCTAGAGTATTGAAGAGACCAGTAGAAGTATTGACAAATCTTCTCTAAAATGGTGGTGCTGATATCAGGGAAATTAACTACACCAAGCTGTGATTCCGCGAAACCACCTGCCACAAAACAACAAAGATTCTTTCAATATCTTCCTGTTATAAACACTGAATTCACCTCTACAAGAACATTTCTTTTTGCATACTTCAAACCGCGGGAAATTACTGGTTGATACCGAAACACTTCAAGTTTCTCAAGCATTACCAAGTAAAAATGAAAATGATCCAACGGGAAAAGAAAAACCCTAAGATTTTAACATCTTTGCTCTGTGCAATTGGCCGATTCAATTACGCAATTGGATTTTGAACATGATCTCCGTCGCTAGAATTCGCTCAAATTGTACTAAATTGGCATCCAAAACTAAGTGAATTTAACAGATTCCATCAAGATCAAGCAAGATCACACGAACACAATCGGGATTACGCAATAATCCTGCAAGCGATCGCCAATCAGAGTAAAACAAGAGAAAACCTGGAGAAGTGAGCATGCTTCGTATGGTCTGAGAAACCATTGCGGCTTCCCTGTCGATGATGAACTCGAATCCCTCGGCGCTTATCAACTTCACCGTATCTTCCTTCCTCATTTTCGCCGTCGACTCTCTCTGCGTCGCCTATGCCCTCTTCTCTCTACCGCGCGTGGATTTAACTCGCAGGGGACTGACTCATAAGATCAACGTTTATCACATACTACTATAGCCTAGCATTTGGAATAGGCCCACTTTAATGGATCTTCTTATATTCTTGGCCCATTCTCTAACACCAACAAATATAATAAAATAAACTTTTTAAACAAATATTTCAATAATAGACGAACAAAAATATAGTATATATTACGGTAGTAAAATATTTCAAACATAATTTATTTTATTATCTTTATTTTCAAAAAAAAATTACGGTAGTAAAATATAATTATCGCTTTTAGTATATTTTTTATTAATATGATCAGCAACACATGCAACACTTATTTTTCAAATCAGAAAAATAATTAGTAATTTATTTGTTAATAATATTTATTTTCAATGTGTTGGTTGGATATGATAAACCACATACATATTATATGCTCTTGTATAAAAATAATAATAATAATAATACAGTAAGATGATTTAAGCGGTTTGAACGATTCAATTTTTTGTTCTCTTGTATTTTCGAAAACGTCATCGTTTGAGTTGTAATTTCTTGTTTGGAAACACGGATACAACTTCCTTCATTTCTGTAACAAAAAAAAGAAATAATCATTTAAAAAGTTGTAAGTTATACATAAAAATAAATATATTATATGGTTATTGATCTACAAACATTTACCGGATAATCGTTCACATTCTGATTCAGTAAGTCTAGCTGCGAATCCATTAAAACTCTTCTCGTAACTTCTCACTAAACGATCTTCGATCAAACTATATTATAAATTTATAACAATTTAATTTATTAGAATTTCTCAACATTATTGATTAACTAACCAAAAATATAAAATTGTTAATTAGTTAAATCTTCACCTCTCACCAATGACTTCTTGAAGGATTTTCATGTGATAAGATTTTGGTGAATAGTTTAATCGTGATGGAATTGAACCTATGTAAATAATATATTCCTTCAAAATTCAACATTATTTAATCATCATGTGTAATAACTCAAGATTTGAGGAAACAATAAATCAATATGACTATAATATATATATATATATATATATACGTACCTCTTGAGAATCATTTGATGAAGCTATTCTTTCAGCCATTTTGTGAGTATGATTAAAAATGATTTTGTGTTTATAAAAATAACATGAAAACCAATATATAGATATATATATATATATATAATAGTCATTAAGAAAAGCTAATAAAATCTCCCGGATCTTGGTTTATTTATTTACTGCAATAAGATCTAGTTTTACCATATTATTATTGATTTTTGTTTTGACTAAAATTATATTTATATACCTTTTTCTGGAAATATATGTAGGAAAACATTGCTGCTTAAAAAAAGAGCTGTTGCTTACATCTATTTTGATCTAGTAATAGTATATGGTGTACTAAATATTATATGTGGTTTTCTTAACTGTAATGTTTGTGCACAAATGTTTTTTTTTTAAAAGAGTGATATAATCAACTTATTTAAATTAATATAGTTTAAACAAAAATAATATGCACATTTTTATTTATATATATATTATAATATTAATAATAAATTTTATTATTTGAACTTAAAATTGTGGTGTGAACACGACATGCAATTATATGTGAAAAATGATATTAAATCATGATTTGACAACCGTGACTCTTTAATCTTAATAGTTTTTTTTTTGTTTTTTTATGTACATATTTGAAAAATTTTAAAATATAACCATCCAAACTTTTATCTTTAGTTTGAGCCACTGTAAATAAACTTATTTTGGCATTTCTATTATAAAATAAAGTTATATAACCAATTTTGCAGAATTGGGTGGACATATATTGTTGTTGAAGGTAATATGAATTCTATAGATTAGACAAAACTTATGTGCAATACAACATGTGGTTGAGGAAAAAAAATAAACATTTTCATGTCATTTATGTCTTAGATAATTTATTTATCAAATTTTACATTCTGATTTTTAGAAAAATGTATTAGAAAAGAAAAAAAAAACATCTTACCAACCATTCTCAATTTTTCTATCTACTTTATATTAGTAAAATATGTGAAATTTTGTAAGAACATCATATTTTACTGATAAATCAATATATTTAGTTGAAAAAAATTAAATAAATTATTACATCAAAACCAAAATAATCAATATTAAGATAAAATAGATATTATCAAAATATATATATATTTAAAGACTAATTTTTAGATTTGAATTTTCCAAATGTAAATTATATCAAAACATTTTATAACGGAAATATTTTCAATTTTTTAAAATATATGGTGACGTGGCCCACACTTATTGGTTGGCTTACGCATGTCACATGACACTAATTGCTGTATGAAATAATAACTCGAATGGAGTATTTCCTATAATACCCCTGAAACATCCTCTTACATTTGTCAGCATCTCGTAGAATCATTAGCTGCCACCTCATACCCTTTTTGTCCTTATCCTAAATACGACGTCGATTGAATGTCGTATCAACTTAAAGACCTATTTTATAATATACGTATATTTATTAATATACGTTATTTTATTAAAAATTAAAAAAGAAAGCATTTATACAAAGAACCCCAAGAAAAAAACAAATTAAACAGTTCGTCAGAATTTCCTCAATTGGCTGAAAACTTCCATCATCGAAGAGTGTTGAGAAACAGATAATTTCATCCGTTCACAGATCTGAGGAGGGTGAAATTCGCTTTCACGATTCAGCCGCCAAATTTATTTTCCGGTGAGAATTAAAGGTATGTTCATTTATTGGGCTCGGTGTTAAGTTTTCGATGGATCCGTTGAGTATATAAATGATTTTGGTGTGTTTATGAAGATTTCTTGTTGATTTGGGGATTTTGATGTGTATAGGTTGTGTTGTGAGATCAGAGAGGAATAATGGCGCATAGAGTAGAACAGGATTACGATTACTTGTTCAAAATCGTGTTGATCGGTGATTCCGGTGTTGGAAAATCGAACATCTTGTCGAGATTCACAAGGAATGAATTCTGTTTGGAATCTAAGTCCACCATTGGTGTTGAATTCGCCACCAGAACTCTTCAGGTGATTCGAATTTATACTGTTTTCCTTCTGGCTTTTCATGTCTTTGATGTGGACTAAACGTGGGAGAATGAATACAAGGATAATTCACAAGTGATAGTTTCAGTATCAAATAAATCTTGAGCAAAAATCCTTTGTTTCTGAGGCTACTGCATCCGTGATCTTGCCATGTATCCATTCAAGCCCTATGCTCAGATTCCACGTGATCTCTATATGGTTTATAAATTAGGATCTGCGACTTCTGGTAGCTTTAGTCTACTTTGTCTCTTTTTCTCACTAATCTTAGCTCTAAAAACATTAGGTACTTAGTTTCTTTGTTATTCCCAGCTTATGAAAACACCCTTAGTAGCTGTATACTGGTTTTCCTCTTAGATTGTGCCTTTTGGTTAGCTAGCAGCTTCTTGATTCCACCAGTAGGCTGTAGAATTCAGGTACTTCAATTTCCCTGAAGCGTTTGTTCTGTACTTTGCTTGCTTTTGTTCTGTACTTTGTTTGCTTTTGTTCTTTGAGTTGCAATCCTTTTAGCTCTGGTAGGGGGAATTAGGTAAGTCTGGTGCACATCCTGGGAGTTGGGTAATCACATAAGTGAAGATCATTTCATTTTCTAAAGTTTTGAATAGTTTACTATTTGGGGATATTCTGATCATTTTTTTGTGCTATCAGCTATATGAAGTCTGATTTGATCATATTTTGAATTCTTAAAGAGTTTTCATTTCAAGAGAATCTTAGATGTGCTGGCGATGAGTCATGATCAATGCTTTCGATATTTTTAACTCTAGAAATGGATGGTGGAGAGTGCCAATGGACAAAAAGCTTCCCACAACTTGTCCCCAATTATTCATTATTCCTCATCATCAAAGTCAACTCATAAAAATATCATTTTTTAGAAGATTTCTGATACATACACATGCACTTATGCAACTGATGTATTGAAAATGTTATAATTTTGATTAAACTAAGATCAACTCAATCAATGCTTTGAGTTTTGATTATTGAATCATGTTTATAAATTATCTATGCAGCTTGGGGATGTTTCTCTTTTATGATCTAACCGATTTTTCCCGGTGTATACACAGGTGGAAGGAAAAACTGTTAAAGCCCAGATTTGGGACACTGCAGGCCAAGAACGGTACAGAGCAATCACTAGTGCTTATTACAGAGGAGCAGTTGGTGCACTTCTTGTCTATGACATAACCAAAAGACAAACTTTTGACAATGCCCTTAGATGGCTACGTGAACTGAGGGATCACGCAGATTCCAACATCGTAATCATGATGGCTGGGAACAAATCCGATCTAAATCACCTAAGAGCAGTTGCAGAAGACGATGGTCAAACTCTAGCTGAGAAAGAAGGTCTCTCGTTCTTGGAAACATCAGCTCTTGAAGCAACCAATGTAGAAAAAGCATTTCAGAGCATATTAACAGAGATTTATCATATCATCAGCAAAAAAGCATTAGCTGCTCAAGAAGCAGCAGCTGCTAATTCTGCAATTCCTGGACAAGGAACCACCATTAATGTTGATGATATCTCTGGAACCAACAAAAGAGGTTGCTGCTCTACTTAAAAATGGTTACAAAAAAAAAAAAACTGTGTTTTAATTAATTACGTCTTCAAAAGCTTTGAACTTTCGATGTCTAATCTCTCTCCCTTTACTTTTTTTTTTTAAGTTTTGGCTGATGAAAACGTTCATAAAATGCAAGAAAACATGTAGAATATACTTCTCTTTATTTTACTCTCTGTGTTCAAAAAAACAAAGAAAAAAAAAAGCTTACCAATTTCTTCTTCTGTTTCTCTATTGAATTGGGTAAGTCCCGGTTTACTAATTTATAAAAGAACACAAATAAAATAAGAAATTATCAAAAAAGGTTTATTTAAACTAAGAATATTGGGGGAATAGAGTTAGAAAATGACTGTACATGAGGAAGAAGAGGGACGCATGGAGTGGTGGAGAATAAAACCTAAGAAAAAACAAGTGATGCATGACAATAATTAGAAATAATAATAAATTAATAACCAATTAAAATAAAAATGATATTACAAATTTAGAGTCTTTCTATTTGATAAATCAATGGACAATAATCAAATCAAAATAATTAGTACAAAAAATAAACTAAAAATAATAAATAAATTCATCAAAGGGTAAAAAGGAAGTTGTTATGTTACCGAATTAAAAATATTATAATATAAAAATGTTAATTAATAATACTTAATAATAATACAGATGTATGTATATATATATAATAAGATCACATATTATGGACCCCCTAAAAATATGATAAGTGTTAGTGGGGACCAGCAAATCCATCCGAAACTTAAGAACACGGAGAGATGATTAATTACATTAGAGTTGCATTATTATATAATTATAAATAATTTATTTAATTTAATGTAGTTTTATTTTATTTTCGTATAATTAAAAAAAATGACCAAAGGGAGAAACCCACTAACCTTCGATAAACTCACCCATCAGAGAAATTCGTTGGAAAGAAAAAAGAAAATTCATTTAAAAAAATATATATTTTCGGGGAAACAAAGGCGAAAACTTTCTGGTCCAAAGATCGAGAGGAAGATTTTGAATTTTTTTTGAGAAATTTCTAGTTTCTGGGAGATCGATTATTGTCTGAAAGATTCAAACTTTGTAGATACTTTTTTTTTTGGTTTAAACACAGATTGTTTTTCTTGTTGTTGTTCGATCGTTGTCTTTAATGGCGCAACAAGGGCAGGGAAGCATTGACCCTGCTGTTCTCGATGATGTCATACGTCGTTTGTTGGATTATAGAAACCCTAAGCCTGGAACCAAGCAGGTCATGCTTAACGAGTCTGAGATCCGTCAGCTTTGCATCGTCTCCAGAGAAATTTTTCTTCAACAACCTAACCTTCTTGAGCTTGAAGCTCCCATCAAGATCTGTGGTATTATAATCTTTCTTTGATTTATAGCTTCCTGCTCCGTTTTCTTTCTCGTTTTGGGATCTGAGTTCTTGAGAGATTGTGTATCAATTTTGTTTTAGTTTTAGCTTTTGTTTGGGATTTTGTAAGATCCATAGAATAAAATTGTTTCTGTTTCTTGAAGAGGAGATGAGTTTAGGTTTTCTGAAACTTGAATTGGTTTAGTCAAAGCTATAGATGATCTTGAATCGATTTTTGTAATAGCTAAGAGATAAAAGAGATTTTGAATCTATCATCTGATTACAGCAGCTGATCTCAAAAACAAAGGGCAAATAAAGATTATTGAATTGCTCTAAAATTGGGTGAAATTGAAGAATTCTAAAGGGGGGAAAAAGTTTGTTCTTGAAGCTAAATGATCTTAAACCAACAAAGATTAGTTAGATGATTTTTAGCCGTTGATTTAACTCTGGATTTCTTGTGTTTGTTGAGATGAAGCCTGTTTCTTGAGGTTTAAATGTTCTAACATTGCTAGATTTCCTACAACTCTGCAAAAGAAACTGTGTTTTTCTTGATCTTTTCTTTAGATTCAACAGTTAAGAAACTCAATTTATCTCTTATGTTTCTCAATTTCTTCATTCTGATGATCTGATTTTGATATCTTTCAGGTGATATTCATGGACAATACTCAGATCTCTTGAGGCTATTCGAGTACGGAGGCTTTCCTCCAAAAGCTAACTACTTATTCTTAGGAGATTACGTAGATCGCGGGAAGCAAAGCTTAGAGACAATATGTCTTCTACTTGCTTACAAAATCAAATATCCAGAGAACTTTTTTCTTCTAAGAGGAAACCATGAATGTGCTTCTATTAACAGAATCTATGGATTCTACGATGAATGTAAACGTAGATTCAGTGTTAGACTTTGGAAAGTATTTACTGATACTTTTAACTGTCTCCCTGTGGCTGCTGTTATAGATGATAAGATCTTATGTATGCACGGTGGTCTTTCTCGTGATTTGATCAATGTGAAACAGATTAAGGATATTAAGCGACCAACCGATATTCCAGATTCTGGTTTACTTTGTGATCTGCTTTGGTCTGATCCTAGTAAAGATGTTAAAGGATGGGGGATGAATGATCGCGGAGTTTCTTTCACTTTTGGACCGGATACTGTTGCGGAATTTTTGATAAAGAATGATATGGATCTTATCTGCCGTGCTCATCAGGTTGGTTTCTCATGTGTTCTCCTTGATTTCTTTGGAAATTACTTGAAAGGTGTTTTCTGGTGTTGTGTTGTTGCAGGTTGTGGAAGATGGGTATGAGTTCTTTGCGGATAGACAACTTGTAACTATATTCTCTGCTCCTAACTACTGTGGTGAATTTGATAATGCTGGTGCAATGATGAGTGTTGATGAAAGTTTAATGTGTTCTTTCCAAATTCTTAAGCCTGCGGATCGAAGGCCTCGCTTCTTATAAACAAAAAGAGGTACTTCAACTAACATTTAAGTGAAATTTCTCAGATTGATGATAAGTTCTTCCCCAAATTCTCAGCTTTCTTGACTGATTTGTGTGCTTTTAAGCCATGAAATTTCTCAGATTGATGATATGTTCTGCCCCAAGTTCTCACCTTTCTTGTAGTATAGTCTTGAAATTTCTCAGATTGATGATATGTTCTTCCCCAATTTCTCACCTTTCTTGACTGATTTGTGTAGTATAGCCTTCAAATTTCTGAGTTTGATGATATGTTCTCCCCCAAGTTCTTAGCTTTCTTGACTGATTTGTGTGTTAAAGTCGTGAAATTTCTGAGATTGATGATAAGTTCTTCCCCAAGTTCTCAGCTTTTTTGACTGATTTGTGTGTTAAAGTCTTGAACTTTGTGAATCTGAGGTTGTGGGTAATGGTTAACTTGTGTTTGGTATGAATTTGCAGGTAAAACCTCACGGGAAGAAGAAGAAGAAAATGAAAGTGGGAGGGGAAGATAATGTCTGAAACTCACTCCCCTGAGATTACTATTACTAGTCTGGAGGCCTTGTAAAGGCAAACACATCATTTTACTTACATCTTATATCTTATATTCTCTCACATCTTCTTATTTCACACTTGTCTTTTCTCTTAAAACTTTATATGTTCTCATCAGTTTCCTTCTTCTCTCTCTCTCTTTCTCTCTCTCTCTAGACCAGTAAAAAACTCTGCAAAGTTTTATTCTTTTTCATCAACTGAAATCCTCAGTGTATATACACTTATATATATTCTGTACTTGTTGTTTAAAGCTTCTCTGGAAAACAGGTTTTGTGCTTTGTTGTTGTTTTGATTGACTTTTAACTCCATTAGGGAAATCTGGGATTCAATTTCAGGAGTTTTGCTGTTTGTTTTATATGAAATGTCAAACTTTGCAGGTGTTGAATTTGAAGGTTGTATCTTTTAACTTAAATTCCTGGATTTAGGGTTTATTTCACAGGTGTAGATTGGCTTATATGCAATGTGTAGAATCAGTTTGTGTATTTAAGAAGCGTTTCTGGGATTAGCTTTGCTTATATTGAAGAAGAAGAAAAAGAAAATGGAGTGTTGTGTTGTTAATTTAGGTTTTTTGTTAGTGTTTATGGTGATTGTTACACAAGAAAGTATTGGTTGTTTCTCTTTGGTTTCTGCTTCTACAGATTCTGAATCAGCTCAGCTCTTTGGTTGGCCGTGGAAGTGGTGGCCGCCGTTTAAATGGCATCACCAGCCTCCTCCACCGGTTCAGTATCCATCACCTCCGGTTAAGGAACACCCTCCACCGGTTAAGGAATACCCTCCACCAGTTCAGCATCCATCACCTCCGGTTAAGGAATACCCGCCACCGGTTCATTATCCATCGCCTCCGGTTAAGGAGTACCCGCCACCTGTTCAGCTTCCGTTGCCTCCGATCAAGAAATGCCCTCCACCGGTTCAGCATCCGTGGCCTCCGGTCAAAGAACACCCTCCACCGGTTAAGGAATACCCTCCACCGGTCAAGGAATACCCTCCACCGGTTCACCATCCATCACCACCGGTTAAGGAATACCCTCCACCGGTTCAGCATCCGTCGCCACCGATCAAGAAATGCCCTCCACCGGTTCAGCATCCGTGGCCTCCGGTCAAAGAACACCCTCCACCGGTTCAGTATCCGTGGCCTCCGACCAAGAAATACCCTCCTCCGGTACAGCATCCCTGGCCTCCGACCAAGAAATACCCTCCTCCGGAACAGTATCCGTCGCCTCCAACCAAGAAATACCCTCCACCGGTGAAATGTCCGCCGCCTCCGGTGAAAAAATACCCTCCACCAGTACAGTATCCCTCACCTCCGACCAAAAAATATCCTCCTCCGGTACAGTATCCGACTCCTCCTACCAAGAAATATCCTCCTCCGGTACAGTATCCGACTCCTCCTACCAAGAAATATCCTCCTCCGGTGCAATGCCCGCCGCCTCCGACCAAGAAATATCCTCCGTCCGGTGCAATGCCCGCCGCCTCCTACCAAGAAAGATCCATAGTTAATTAGAATGAAAAAGGAAATGATTGGAAATAAAATGTATCGGAAGTTATGGCCTTTGTATCCGCCTGTTAAATAAAATGTATCAAACAAAAAAATATACCAACTTCATATCATTAATTTAAAAAAAAAAAAAATATAGGCAAACAAAAGTACTTATCTGTGAATAAAAAATCAATAAATTTCGTTAAAAAATCAATAAATAAAAAAGATTTTCTGAAGTTTTTAATATTAAAAAAAATATATATAATTTTGAGGTTTAAAATTTTAGGTACAATGATAAATAATCATAGAAATTGATTTTTGTTGGAAGTTTCAAATATCTTTCTCAATAAAAAATGGAAAATTTGTACTATCGAAATTCATAATATATATCTGTAGCTTCTTTTAAAAATTAGTTTGAATTAAATCTTTGCTATATTTTATTTCCATTTTCTGAAATAATGTGGGCCGTTCATTTCTTTTGAATCGAACGGTTGACAGAAATCTGCCCAAATCGGCCTATATAAGTAAATTTTTAACCTTGTGTTCTTCATTACTCAGTACTCGACCTTCGAAAGATCAAGCTAAAAAAAGACCTTGGAAAGTTATAGAGAGAGAGAGAGATCGCGATGTTCTTCCACATAGTATTAGAGCGGAATATGCAGTTGCATCCCCGTTTCTTTGGCCGAAATCTTCGTGAGAATCTTGTTTCAAAGCTCATGAAGGATGTTGAAGGAACTTGCAGGTTTTCTAATCTCACTCTTACCCTTTTACTTCTCTGCTTATTTTCCAATCAAAAATCGAGTAGAAATCGAAAACCCTTTTCCCCAATTCACTATTTTTGGCTTTGTTTTCTATAGGACCTTTAAAAATTGCATCTTTTTACGAAACCCTAATTTGCTTATCGTGCAATTTGGATAGATTTCAATATCAATTGATTCGATATGATGCTTTGACTCTTAAATTTGAGAAACCTCAACTATTCAATGATTGTAACTAAGTATTCGTTGCGCAAAAACAGCAAAATCTTGTGTATTTTGTTTGTATAAAGCCTTGTTGATTTGGATTAATATATGCAATTCGCCATTGCTATGTTACACTGGTGCTTAGTACTTTTTGTGTGGTTTTGTTGTGCAGTGGGCGTCATGGATTTGTGGTGGCGATAACTGGAATAGAAAGCGTTGGAAAGGGTTTGATCAGAGATGGAACTGGTTTTGTTGCCTTTCCGGTTAAATACCAATGTGTTGTTTTCAGACCATTCAAAGGCGAGATCTTGGAAGCTGTTGTCACTATGGTTAATAAGGTTTGTATACTTGACACTCTCATTTCTTTGATGATTTCATCTTAAAGTTACTAAATTTCTTCACAATTTCGCAGATGGGATTTTTCGCAGATGCTGGTCCTGTTCAGATTTTTGTGTCTAAACATGTAAGCCTATGATCTTACATCATGATTCTGTTTACAATTTCATATACAAATTGCTGAAATTGTAATGTGATTTCTGTTTGTGACCACAGTTGATTCCAGATGATATGGAGTTTCAAGCTGGTGACATGCCAAACTACACAACATCAGATGGATCTGTATGATGCTTCTTTCTTCAGTTTCTTACTTCACCATTAATGGTGTTAACTCAATCTCTTAATGCTTTTAATGCTTCTTTGGCAGGTTAAAATTCAAAAGGAATGTGAAGTTAGACTAAAGATTATTGGAACAAGAGTCGATGCGACCGAAATTGTATGCATATCATCATCTCCATGACTCAATTTCCTTTCTCTCATAATGCAATTTATACTTAGATTCTAGGGATTTTTGACGATGATCTCTTTTCTTTGGTGTTGCAGTTTTGTGTGGGTACCATTAAAGATGATTTCTTGGGAGTCATTAACGATCCGGCAGCTGCATAAACAAGTTTTGTCATGTTACAGTGTTGTATAGTCTCTCGTAGAGGTTGAAGTTATGGTTCTTATAGATTTGCGGAAACACTGGAACTGGTCTCTCAAACACTTTGTTCTTACTCTCGACATTGTTGTCTGAACATTATTCTCAATTTTGTAACTTGTTCACTTTAACCATTGATCCAACATATTTTGTGGACATAACCGATGTTTTTATCGTATATAATGAAGAGATCAGACTATTACAACCACGATCTAAATGTAACTAAATTGTTTGTTTCAACTTTCAAGGTATTCAAATTCACAGAACTCAGAAATGTTCTGGAGTTTCTTGGTTCATTGTGCTATGGTGACCAATCCATCTTGTTCCAGATTGATTAAGCTGCTCTCAGTGTTTCTCACCACAGGTTTATATCTGCAACATACATACAGCGATCTTACAACTCAAGAAAAATGATAGAATCTCAAAGATCGAAGAAGGTTCAGGTGAAGAAACTTACACGCTTAGAAACCCATTGTATGCTTGTGTTATTTGCTGGAGTAGAGCAGAGAGTTGGAGAATTTGAGCAGATAAAGCTTCAGCTCTGCTTTGTTCTTTCACGACCTCTCTCTGAAATGATAAATGTAGAAATTAGAATGCGTGACTTTTAGTTTCTTCTATTATGCTATGTAAAGGGGCAAAGCTGGTGAGGAAGACGAACCTTAAGGGACAGAGAATCGACTCCATGTGACTCATTTGCCTGAACATCTGATGACACTCGTGAAAACACTGTTCTTAACTTGTCCACAGCCCCACGAACTACTACAATTTCGTCGAGACATTCTTTAACCTATACAGTTTGTTACGAATCAACATAAAGTCCAATAAGAGGTTTCTCTAACGTAAAAGTAAAATGTGAGAAGCTTACCTGATTCTCCCATTGCTTAGATACACTTGATTCTTGATAAGAAGCAAAGAGATTTACGTTTTCCTCAAAAAACCTCTCGATTTCAGATGTTCGGTCGTCAATCTGTAAATAATGCCATGAACTTTGATATTCTCCACTCATATTATAGCTGAATCAATTGCAGAAAGCTAAGATATTACCTCCATGAGAAGCTTTTGCCTACTACTCTCCAAACTTTCAATTACAACAGCCATATCATGCAATTGCTTCTCGAGTTTTTCATTATCTTCCTACATGAGAAGCATCAAGACTTCATAAAACGTTGAAGAAAACTTATATGCTGGCAATAATGGGTTGTTAAAATGTTGTTACCATTGAAACTAGTTTTTCACCTAAGGCTGACGATTCTGCAAAGTAAATGGCACAGAACAATGTTATTGATATGCATCCGGCAAGAACACTTGGAAAATAAAATTTTGAGCTAGTGCATACAAAGACCCAGTGAACTGCTGCAATACGAACTTGTTTGGCATAAATATTAAATATTACCTGAAGCACCACTAGGTAAAACAGCAATTTTCTGTTCTAATTCCTGCTTTTTAGGCATTAAAGAAGCAAGTAGGGTTTGTTCTTGAGCTAAACGTTCTTGTTCTTGCTGCCTCAACATTGATTCTTTCTGTGTATGTTAAGAAATTATTTGTAGAAGAGAAGAAATTGACGGGAAAGTATTTTTCTAAAACAACCTCTAACCTTTAAATCTAATCTTAGGACGGCTAGCTCCTTCTCTAGTGATGCCACTTGGTCTTGGAAAGTACTCAGTGCTTGCTGCTGTACCAAGTTAAGTTTTGCTCTGAGAGATGCTGCATCTTCCTCGGCCTATCAAAAGTGGCTCTTAGTAAGTTTAAAAAACGAAGAAAAAGAAATCTAATGTTTGAAAGCAGAACACTGTTTCCATACTCGATGTTGTTCCTCTTCTGCATCTTTAACACGTTTCTTCAGAGTCCGAACTTGAGATGAGAGATCCTCCTATAAGCGATATCCAATCAAAATGCAATCAAGGGGAAGGGCTAGCCTGCACCAGAAGAACAAAAACAAGAATTCTCCCTACTCGTAATATAACAGCAGCATCTTTCTCCATCGCAACTTCCTTGAGGGCTTTTCTCAGAGATGGCACTGTGTTTTGTTCCTGTTATCCATCCACAAAGCATATGTCTTGAAAAGTTTGCTAGATGGACTACAGAAAGATTCCTATTGAATGCCAAGCCTAGCAAACACTTTTGGGCACAAATCAAAGTTTAATTGTTACTTACCAGCAATTTCAGCCGAGTCTCAAGTGATTCGTTCTCAACTTCCTTTGTCTGAAGCTGAAAGTGATGGACATGAGATTGGAAAAACATGAGATTGGTTTTACTGCAAGGAAAGCGGAGGTATCCAATTTGAAACAAATACCTTTGATGACAATTGCTTGTTGCTCTCCTCCATGTCTGTATTCTTCTTCTGTAGTTCTTTGAGCTGAGCATATAAAGCACCAACATCTGTCTGCAAGAAGAATTCAGGACAAATCATTACCAGCAGGATCATAATATCATTACAACCAATACTAAACCTCTTTAAATGTTCTATCAATCACTTAGAAACGTTAGATGAGCTCATCAGTGGGTAATCTACAAACTCATGTTCAAGGTACAAAGGTAAAGACTGCAATACTTCGAATTCCAGTACACTAGCCCTTATTCTGTCTATATAGAACTCTACAAGAGCTAAAGACAAACGTAACAGACTAACATCAACAAACTCCAACTAACACTAAACCAGCTCAATCCACAACATCTATATCTACTTCATTCGCTCCATCTTTATATCAACATTTCCCCTCAATACCGACATTCAGCATGTCCTCTAGTTGATAACGTTACATCTTCTGCAATATTATCTCATGGTCTTGCACAGTGCAATGGTGGTCAAAGATTCTGCATTCTCTACTTCCTCAACAGTACAAAACACCATAACTAACTGTTTTAAAAATCTTCTGCATCCTACATTCGTGTTTCATTATTGATCTATTTTCTTCTAAAGAAATAGAGATAGCATAGAACTAAGGGGCATTATATCAAACACCTGGTGGGCGCATAAACCTATCATAACATCTGATTTCTCTTGCGCAACAAATTTCCAGAAAATATTTCAGAATGTTCCAATAATCTACCATGTCAATCAATAATACCTTTGGTTTCACAGATGGTTCGTGCTTCAGCAAGTGTACCGTAGCTCCGTCCGTGTCTGAATCTAACATTTGAGTCGATGCCTTCAGTGAAATCTGCCGTGGAATCGACTTGTTATGTGCTTCAATTTCCAGGAGCGAGTCTTTCGTTGGACTTAACTCCTTTTCTCTAAACAGTTGATTCTCCTCCTTCGATCCTTCGTCCTTTTGTGTTGAAAAATGACGGTAAATAATAGCTTCGAGCCTCTTTTCCATAGCTGCAAACTCTTCATATATTGATTTTGGCTTGATCAGATCCAAATCATTTTGGTTTCCAAACTGCAGTAATAAACCGTTCTTCATCTCTTCCCAACACATCAAAGGACGGGTCGATTGCCTCCATTGAAGCCAGGAAAAAGCTTCATCGTCAATAAAACCGGTTGCAAAAGCCATTTTCTCTAAATCCGTCATATTCTGTTTAACATGAAACTCTTCCATCCATGCAATCCATGGTTTCGGATCACCTTCACTGAAAACAGGAACTAGATAACCACCCATTGTTGATAAAGAACTCGCTCACCTTACCGATTTGCCCAAAATCAGAAGGTAGAAACTCTCCTTCTACTGTTCTTAAACTCGCACAAAAACTGTAGATTTTGATTGCTTCAAGTATCTCTCCCACTCTCAAAATCCCACCCAATCATCATACCCTCTGATCAGTATTTATACGACTTTACGTAACCGTCTAACAAACTTCAACAGACTGTAACTACCACTTAACCAACTCAGTCCACGTATTTTAACAACAAAAAAAATAAACTCAGTCCACGTCAGCTAGAATACAAAAATTCAACGGTGAGAGAATTGACCGCCGACGACAAACTAGAATATCTCGATTATCTCTATTTAGGACTTAAGGCGAACAAAATAAGCCCATAAAGTTAAAAATCTCAGACCCAAAAACAAAGCCCATCTGTATATTTTATAAAACATTTTTTTTTCAAAATAAACATATTTAGCATTAACGATTTGTTGTGGATAATATTTCCAGTTTTAAAATTTCATAATTTTAAAAATAAATTTCAAAATCATATATTATTATCATTATTATTTATAGATTGTTTGGCAAAGAAATCATGGTATTTTAAAATCTAAACTATTTCACTGAAAAAATAATTTTTTTTTAACGGCAACAAAATAATTATAAACTATCAAAATAAATAATTTCTTAAAACTTTATTTTTTATCATAAATCTTTATAACCGATTTTTTTATATCATAATCCTAAAATCATAGTTTAATTAACCTAAAAATTTATCTCATATTTTTAGGTTTAATTGTATATATAAAATTAGTTTTAGTTTAAAATTTTGATTATCAAAATTTATGATGTAAAATGTTTAGTTATTAAAATCCAAATTTAAAAAAAAAACATTTTTCATAATTTCATTTTTTTTATATAATTGTTTTGATATATAAACCTAGTGATCTCATAAGTTACGTTTGATAATTAAATCATTTGTTTTTTAACATACGCAATACAAGCGTGTATTCCGTCTCTCAACCACACGCATTTTCCGTCAATACTGTTACTTAATTTTTGTTATCTACCGTCAATAAAAAAAAGGGCATTACAGTAAATATAAACGGTACCACCACTTTTACAGTTATTTCAAGTTTTTACCGGTGAGAAAATCACTAAAAGATCTAAAACAGTTATTTCCACTAACATAGATCTCTCAAAGTCAAATCTAAAACCCTTCTGTTATAACACAGAAAGAGCAAAAATAACTTCTAAAAAAAACAAAAAACAAAGACCAAAAGTCATTAATGACTAATAGCCAAAAAAAAAAAAACGAGACAAAGACACAAAGCAAACACTTTTTTAAGTGTCTCTTCGTAGATCAACCACCACAACACTTACGTTATCTGAACTATGTCTAGCTAATGCAAATCTCGTTAATAACATCGACGCTGTCTCACACGCACCAATTTCATTCTTCTTCTTCTTCTCTTTTAAACACATTTGTATTACACTGCATGCCATTTCATTACTTACTACATCCCAAAGACCATCACTTGCAAGTATCAAGAACTCATCGTCGTTACTCCGGTCCATTACGGTTACTTCCGGTTTACTTATTACATATGGCTTCAAATAATTATCACCTGAAATTTAAATTCAATTTTAAAAAAATAACGATATTAATTTGGTGTAAGGACAGTAGGAACAGAGTTTTACTGACCAATGGCTCGTGACATTGCAAGTACTCCAAGGACACGTGGACCATCCCAGTAGATAACTCGACCACCCGCGGCTTGAATCCGGTTTAGCTCGTCTGGCCGGTCCGGCTGTTTAATTTTAAATTTTAAATTAAATTAAACAAAGATAACAGTGACGCGACGGGCTAAAGAATCCAATAAATCAGAAACTTTATCAGATCTTATTATCAAAAAAGGTCGTTTTTAAGTTTTTAACATTTTTAATCACCGTCCACATGTTGCATGCTCATTATTCCAATTTTTTATTTAATTAAATTTTTTTAAAATATTCAATCGTAACCGTAGATCTAGATGATGAAAGACCTTGTGATCGGAGGATAACGGAATAGCTTTTCCGTTACGAAAAAGAACGGCACGAGAATCGCCGCAATTCGCTACAACGATCTTCTCCGGTGTGAGTACAGAGACAACAGCAGTGGATCCCACAGCGTCACAATCTGGTCTCTGAAGCTCACAACGGCAATTCGCAGAAACAGCTCCAGTGGTGTTCCAAGCCACCACTTCCTTATCCATGCGCGTGAAGCTACGCTCCATGGATTGTTCCCAATCTCCATCAATTTCAAACTCCTCCTTTACTAGCTCGTGTAGTCTCTCTCTACATCTCATCGCTACCTACAAAGGTTTAAAACAAAGAACGTCAAAAACGACGTCGTAATGAAGAAACAGAGAAGTTCAAATTTTGAAAAATGAAACGGCGTCGTACATGAGAACAGCCGTGACCGTCGTATACACCACAGTAATGAAATCCAACAGATGAATGTTCCGTTACTTGACGGAAAAAGAACGGATGTACTGTAACGGCGTCTTCCATTTCACGTCTTCTTCCACAAACTGAAGCGACGCCGTATTTAGGAGAAACCTCTAGATCAGGTAATGTCATAACCGTCGAGGTTAGAGACTCGCATAAAACGACAACCTCCTTCGTCGTTTCAGTACCTAATGATTTTCCATTCTTCAATAACTCATCACAGCCCAGATCTAAAACAGCTGAGATAGCTTCTCGTTTCCTCCGTTTCTGCTGATCGCCGCCGTCAACGACGACGTTTTGCTCCAGTGAAGAGACAAATCGAAATCGCCGGATCTCCATTCTTCTTCTCCTCGCTGCTCTAGACGAGCTTCGTTCTCGTTTTTCCTTAGGAGATTTTGTAACCGTCGTCTTCGTCATCACTGATTCTTTCTCGTAACAAATCTCCGCCATGTGAAGATTCAAAAAAAAAAAAAAAAAATCAACACTCCATATCACTCCACTCCCAAAAACAAAAAAAGCAGAATAACTGGAAAAAAAAAACGCAGAAGGAGAGAAGCTTAAACAAGGTTGGCCATGGAAGCTTTATAACAGCTTCCAATTTAATAAAAAGAAATAAAAATAGGGCAGCTGCCCGAAATTAAAACGGGCAATGGAAGTAGAAGAAGAAGAAGAAATAGCTTGTTGAATGGCGTGACGTATCGTTTCTCTATCTGGACAAACAAATCTTGACCGTTGATCTTAACCACGTGTCCAAATTGTTAAATCAAAGACATTACGTGTACCAATCAGATTTCAACACGACTTCAGCTAAAAGAGCAAATAACCTTTGATGAGACGCATGCGATCTCTATATGAAAATTGAAATCTCCTTTTTAGATTTTTACCATAATTTTCCATTCAAATTTTCATTACCAAATTTAATAGTATTTTAGTCAAAATAAGTTATAAAATATATGCTGTGATAAAAAAAAGTTATAAAATATATGCAAATATGTATATTAATTGATTGGTTGATATTATAATATAATTTTTCGTTTAATTCCTTAAACTTATAATAAGACTTCCACGCGTAAGTTTGTAAATATATTTGTATTGCTTTCTTGGTTTATTAATATTCTCTTCAAAAAGGATAGTATATTATATATAAAATTCTTCTTCAAATAATAGGTGTAAAGTTTGAATTATTAAATATTTGATTTGATACGATAATAATATGAATTTGAATTATTAATTTACAGTTCTTACGATTACAAAAGCTTGAGTGGTATGTTAATCATAAAATTATAACCTTAAACAATACACATGGAAAATTGAAAATTGAAAATTGAAAATTGAAAATTGAAAATTGAAAATTGAAAATTGAAAATCGAAAAATTTAAAATCATACTTAATTAAAAAAATAGGTCTAAAAAACCTGAAAAATAATATCAATTTTAAATAAAAAAAAGTGAAAGATTGATATTTTTTTTTTCGTTGTAACGTATGGAAGTTTGATCCATAACATAATAATGAGACTTTTCAAAGCTGGTTCAACCAAAATTGGTAAAAATGCAAAAAATGGATATTTATGTAATGATTTAGAAATATAAACCATAACACGTGTCAAAAACCCAAAGGTACACAATCGTATTGTAGATTTGTATGCATCACTAACTTTTCATCTCAATATATACATTTATTAATTATATATACAGTTACAAATTTTGAATGGAATTTAATCTCTTCATTTCTTTATATTTTTCTTATAAATTGCAGTAAGAAATAAATCGCAGATTAAGATTATCTATTCAAAATTTACACATATAGATTATCTACTTGATTATTATCATTATATGAGATACTAGTATTAGAATATATTATTTAAACATGTTCGATCTTGCCAACCAAAAAAAAAAAAAAATTAAGTTGATGTGTGTTCTTAGAAAGTGTTTCATTTGGTATCAAAATTCATGTGATTAATATATAAAAGTATAAAATAGAACCTACATGAGCTGTTTAAAAACGAGCAAAACGTTTGTACACATGTATTTTATGTTTTATATCCAACTACATTGTGTATATGAGTATATCTAACAAATTATATAAAATATATATGTATAATGTATATATATTAAAATTCATGGTATCGTAAATTCGTAACCATTATCTCTAATTTACTTATTTTATTTATCAAATACTAACCATTATACTGATATTAAGTAGGTATCATCTAATAAATATTTTTCACTTCTGCATGATTTTATAAATTTCGTGTACCTAATTTTTTTTCAACTGAAAATTTGAAATTAATACATAGAAATATAAGAGCAAAAGCACTTGTGTGGAATTATAAAAATAATATAGACATTCGTTGAAATGTGCTAATAAATCATAATTCCCTTATTATTAATATTACATTCGAATTATGAAATGCACGTCACTTTCAATAATTAAATTATAATAATTCAGTTTTTATTTAAGAAATCAATGAACTGAAGATGACGCCCAATAAGATACAACTACGTAAGATAGATTTTGGACAAGTGGGTCCACTTTGCTATTAACAAAGTTGACTCCTCTCTACCATCTCTGACGTGTCCCCTTCTTAGATTCTCGACACGTGTCCACATCTGGTACTTGTGGCTGGACCTAAAATTTTCTTCTTTTAATTTACGTAGAACAAAAATAATATTCTATAGATTAGAGTAGTTTTTATCGTTAGCTAAAAGATAATTACTGTGCTTAATTTGTTAATTGTTGTGCATTTTTATCAAAACATCGTCTAATTTAAAATATTTAAAATTACTTATGTAGTAAGATATCCTAAATTATTAAATACTTATTTTTTTCATTCCATTATAAAAGTACAAAGAATTGTATGATATCTAATTGGTAAACAATGGTTGAACCGTCGAAGTCAAGAATTATATATATAGTAACTAATCATTGCATACGTGTCTTTAATTGTATAATGCACATTAGTAACAAACAAAACGATAAGAATATTTATAATTAAATATAATCAAATTATATATACGAATGACAATTAAATATAATAACGTTTGCGAATAATTTATAGAAAATAGCGAAACATTGTTAAGGTTAAAACTGAAAACTAACAAATTCAAATCAAAATATCGTTTGATTTATAAAACATTGACTAGAATGTAGTTAATTACGAAAAAAATTTATAAAATATTAATTAAAGTGAGGAAAGAATATTTAAGTTCATCAAGCAACCAGTTGTACACTTTCTTGTTCTTCCAAAATAAAAAAATCTTTGATTATTTTAATTTATAAGAATAAAAGGAAAAAATAAAAAAAATAAAAAAACTAGGGAACTTCTCTAGGACGTGGCGGCAAAGGAGAGGATGACGTGTGAACTGATGTAAAAGAAGCCAACTCCATGATGTATATGGGCCCCACTTTATTTATTTATAAAATAAATTAAAAACAAAACAAATTACAGAAATAAAAAACGCCACGTGTACCGAAAGCTG
>KE152712.1:34185-57008 GCA_000411095.1 Aethionema arabicum
CTACCCAAATTTATTTTTTTGATTTTTTTAGTTTATAAATTCTTACATTTGGTTATTGTATTAGTTAACGTTGATTAATTGACCTATCTTTTACGTTAGTTTATATATGGATCATGATTATATATTAACCTTAGTAAAATATATTTTTGGGTCTGCTAATATATATATATATATACATATATATATTGTAATTTATCATTAATGCCGGCTGATAAATGTTAAATTTGATTTGTAGTTAATCATTTAAATTACATATGTTCTATACGATTTTTTTTTGTTAATCTAAAGTGCAAGGCGCCAAAAATTTGAATGTTTTATCACTTGTTTGATTTTAAATTTCATATAGCTTTAGAATTAAATATCTAATAAACTGTGACATGCAGCACGTGTAAAGCTGGTTATTTTTATACTTTATAGGCATTGTTAATGTAACGGTATAGCATAATTGACATAATGTAGTAGTACAAATTTTATTAAAATCTGATACTGGGATCGTTTTTGGTAAATATTTGCAATTTTTTAAAAAATGATTCTGTAAGAAAAATTACTCAATTAACACATTAATAAAAACTGTGAAACTCATTTTTAATTTTGTGCGGCATAATATATGTATTTGATTTTTTTTGTACGACGACAATGCATTTTTTTATATTGGATATATACCAAAAATATATATTTTTTTAAGTGTTATATAGTTTGTTCCGAAGTCGCAATCAAATTAGACAATTACAGTTAATTATATTCATTATATATGCAATCAATATATGTATGTATATATATATATATATATGAGTGGTGGAGGCAACCATGTTTTAAGGGGTTATCGATTCACGTGAAACAAATTTATAACGTTAATTTTATTCAATATTTAAAATCGATCAATATTGACAAAATTAATAATTTTCGTAAATTTTTTTGTATATACAGTGATTTAAGTATTGAAAAATTGTTATGATTTCTCTAAATATTTTCTCTTGCTCCACTATTATATATATATATATATATATGATTTTATACATAAACTTATTTTTAAAAAGAAAATTGCATAGTAAGTAAAACGAAAAACCTTTATAATACAAAACAATTTTAAAAACGAAATTAGTAATTACTTACAAAAATATGGTCGTCCCGCATCAAATTCAACTTTTATAAAAGATTTCATATAAAACAATAATCTTTTGGTTAAAACAATAACTTTCTTAAAGATAGTTTGGCAATTAGGAGGAACTCAACTAATGGGTAGTGACGTGTCACTTGTCGGTAGCACATAAATAACGTTTTAGTGTAAAAATGCTAAAGTCAATGTTTTTATAGAGCTAAGGAGACACGTGTCGACCACAAATCCCACGTTGCGGTTTAGGTCGTTGTGGTCGTCTTTTCTTCGCATTTACCAAACTAGGCTTGTTGAATGCCACGTGGCAAACGTAATGTCCGACACGTGTTCCCAGGGGGGGAAGAGATCATTTTTGTCTAGTCTGCATGGCTGGCAGATTGCTTTGTCTTTGAAATTTTTTATGTTACGCAAGTGACATTTGTCAATTTGACACCAAACCCATTTGTTTTTTCTTCTTCTTTTAATTTCAATTTTATTTTGTTTTCGATCCAAATTAAAATATTTTTTCAAGTTAAATAGTTTTTCGATTGATTTTATAAAATGGTTAGTGAAAATTGTATTTTCTAAATATTTTATGGTTTCCTGTAAAAATTCATATTCTTACAATTGTTCTTATTTTTTGGTTTTTAATTGATAAAAAATATAAGTAATTGTGTAATTTGAAGTTTTATTATTCTACCGATTAATATTTTATTGATTTTAATGTTAATAGCGAAAACTTTTGTTTATGCTTAATAATAGCCAAAACTTATATTATTTCTTTTTGTCATTTATATTAACAACTTGATTTTTAAAGTATTGTTATTTTGTTATTGTTTATTTAATTATCGACATGTTTCAACAGTAGAGAATAAGACTTTTTTTAAAAACATTAAAGATTGATATTTTTAACCTATTCAATTTTGAATATCAGCAACTAATTTTTTTGTTACAATCACACACCATTTATCATTACCAATAACCAAATTAAACACTATTAGTACTATCGGCTATTGATAGCATATAAATAAAAGGACCGTTTTTATTAATTTTATATTATGAAAAGGTAAAATAATGAAATACTAATTTACTATTTTTAGATCTAGTAATTAACAACAAATAAATGATTTTATTTCATAACTAATTTATTTTGGAAACAAAAAACATCTCTAAAGTCTAAACTAATTAATTTGACTAATATCGTAGAATAAAAATATACTGTAAATTAATAAATAAAGTCGTTGGGTGTAATAACTCTTATAACCTCGTACATTTTTTTTAAAATTTGATTGCAGAAGCAACAGAGCATGTGCAATATTTGACCGTTGAGTTTGGTGTGAGTATTGCTCATCTAACCTCATACTCTACTAATATATGTGTGGTCGAATTAATTTAATTAAAAGTCATCTTAATTAAAATAAAATCAATGTTTAAAGACGCTATCGGTCCAGTCCAGATCACCACGTGTTGCTCATATCAACATCTTTGCAAAAAGTATTTAAATAGTTAAATATACATATGATAATTTGAATCAATGATTGTAAACAAAATAGATATTTATTTTAATTTTATTTTATCCCAAAAAGCTTAACTATTCATGCTTTCCGTCACGACTCAAAGTATACACGTGTCCTTTGAGAAAATATACAAGCTAAAGTTTGAATCGTATATTTTTTTTTTTAGTTAGTTATGTTTTTAATGCATAATGAAATATTTTCTGATATTATAAATAGACCCTCCTCTCTTTTAAGATTTCAATATAGGCCTAAAGTTGTAAGTTTCGCACACGATAGCCTCTATGTGATAACAAATGCTCTCGGCCCATGATAATAACTGGGCTTATCTAACGACGTCGTTTGAGTTTGTAACTTGAAGCTTTAGCATCGAAACGCAGGGGATTAAGACACGTGGATTTTCTTTATTACTATAATAATAAATCGAACACTTATTTATTTTTCAAATCTTGTTCTTCTTCTTTGGCTCATATTTTTGAATTTCTGTGGAATCTTCGACATTCTAAAATGCTTGGATCAGCGACTGAAATCGTTGATATCAATGTCATCGATGACGTTATCAGCAAGACTAGATACAGTGGCGGCTACACCAGAGAGCTTAAGGAGAGTATTCTTAATGAGTTTCAAAAGGTGAGTAGAAAAATTCTTCGGATCCCTTCTGTTTTCTAGGTTATTTTGTTCAATCGTTGATTTGTTTCCTCTAGATTTTGTTTTTCCGAATCCGAGAGTGTTTGAAATCATTTGTGGGTAGATCTCACGTCGTTGCCCCAGCCGGAGTCCCAAATCAAAACTATCCGGCACCCAAAATCAAATTACTCGTCCAAATCTCTCAATGTAAAAAAACCCCTAAATTCTTCAATTAAACCCTAAAAATCAACAAAAATCATTCACTCTCTGGGTATTTTTTAAAGCAGTTTTAACGGTGCCTTAACAGAGTGATCTAAACAAAAGTTGCCTAATGTCTATTTTGCAAGGGTTCTTTTGCCATTAGTCTATTACTAAAGTTCAAAATCTAGCACATTAAAATATCTTGATCTTAATGCATTCGCAGTTATAATTGAATCCAAAAGTTATCAAGAAGGACTATGCTTAAAGAATGCAGCAGAAGAATCTGTTTCGATGTAAGAACGTTTTACTTCCTGCAGAATGCAGAATCACGAAATTGCTGCTCAGAAATCGAATGAGCAAGATGAAATGTACCCATGTGTGAGGATGGGGTAATTGAAGAATCAGAGGTTTAATAATGGAGTTGAAAGGTAAAGAAGAAAACCCTAACGCTTGATAGAAATTGTTTTATTTTTTGTCTTTACTTCGTATCATATACCACCACACATTAATAAAATTGATTATTTAATTAAGTAAAAAGATGGTATATTTAAGAATCAGATTGAGAACGAGAGGTAAGCGACCAAATTAGCGGGAGAGTCTTCAGTTGTCTCTCTCCGATCATGGCTTTCGCTGTCTCAGTTCAGTCTCATTTCTTCATCAAAACTTTAAACCGAAACCAGTTGAAGAGCTCTGTTCCTCGGCCCTTCACCTCGTATTCTAAATCCAGGCCTGACTCTTCTTACCCCCACTTAAAGGAATTTACTTGCTTGGTTTCTAAGCCGGGTTTGGTGACTAGATGCAGACAAAGATTCCAGGTTAGGAAAGTTTCTGGATTTTGATTTCTTCTGATTTTTTTGAATGTTGTTTTGATTTTCCTGTTTGATTCATGGATAGGTCGGAGTTGGGACGGGAGGAGAGTTGACTGACGGTGGAGAAGTAGCTGATTCCCTTGCTTCTGATGATCTGGAGTCATTTTCTTGGTCTTCCGTGATACTCCCGTGCGTATTGATTCTGTTTTGCTCGTTTCAATTAAGCAAATTAACTTTTATAGATTTGGTAATTGCTGAGTGATAGGTTTGGCTTGCCTGTAGCCCTGTGGAATGCTACTACCTAATGATTTCTTACTCAAAGTTTTAATCTGGCCACGATGCAGTATACTGGTCTTGACATCTTGCAATTGATTAATGTTTTACTGGGTGGATTGACATTTACATTGCACTGATTTAACAGTTACATGCTCGAATCTTAGGTTTTTGTTCCCGGCTTTGGGAGGGCTGTTGTTCGGTTATGATATTGGGGCTACTTCCGGTGCTACACTTTCACTTCAGGTTACCTAAATCTCTACTTTCGTCTACTGTTTACTAGCTATAAAACCTAATACCATGTGCTGTCTTATATGGTTTTGAACAGTCACCTGAGCTCAGTGGAACGACATGGTTTAACTTCTCACCTGTTCAACTAGGACTTGTGGTATGGTTTCTGGAGATGATCTTCCGTACTTAAGCCGTAGTTAGCAGAAAATGATATTTTTTTGGCTGATTTCTTGTGTAGGTGAGTGGATCCTTGTATGGTGCCCTTCTTGGCTCAACTCTTGTCTATGGCATTGCGGATTTCCTTGGTAAGTTTTGTTTATTATTTAATTTTCATACTTTTTAACTGTTGGAAGCATCCCATTCTAGACTTCAGGTGTTCTCTTTTTTTGTGAAGGTAGAAGGCGGGAACTTATCATAGCTGCTGCTCTCTATCTCTTTGGCTCTCTGATTACTAGCTGCGCCCCTGATCTGAATGTTCTCTTAGCCGGAAGGCTTCTCTATGGCTTGGGTATTGGTTTGGTGAGCTCTAAAATCTTCAATTCTTTCTCCTTTCTTAGTCACTTTTGCTGTTGATTGTTGTTTTAGTGTATTATGTAATTTTTGGTTTTGTCTGACAGGCAATGCATGGGGCTCCCCTTTATATAGCTGAGACATGCCCATCTCAAATCCGTGGAACTCTGATATCTCTGAAGGAACTTTTCATCGTATTGGGAATTCTGGTAATATTGAGGTTCTACTTGAACCATTTCCTTTTTTAACTCCTGAGTAATCAATTTCGACTCCTGATGTCTTGCACAGTTGGGGTTTTCTGTTGGAAGCTTTGAGATTGATGTAGTTGGAGGGTGGCGATATATGTATGGATTGGGTGCACCTGTTGCTTTTCTGATGGGATTAGGCATGTGGAGTCTCCCTGCATCTCCTCGTTGGTTGCTTCTTAGAGCCGTCCAAGGTAAAGGGGCTTTACAAGAATACAAAGAGAAGGCCATGCTTGCCCTCAGCAAATTACGTGGCCGACCTCCAGGTGATAAAATTTCGGAAAAGGTAGTAGATGATGCGCTATTATCTGTGCAATCGGCTTATGAAGATGAGAAATCCGGGGGAAACTTCTTGGAAGTTTTCCAAGGGCCTAATTTGAAAGCTTTGGTTATTGGTGGAGGCTTAGTCCTTTTCCAGCAGGTGATTCTTCTTCACTGTTGCCATTTCGATGAATATGAGAGTACAAGTTTTAATATCTTCTCTGCGTCATCTTAACAGATAACTGGACAGCCTAGTGTTCTTTATTATGCGGGTTCAATTCTTCAGGTATGCTTGCCTAACCTCGAGATTACTTTTGAATATTAATGCCTTGGTGGGATGTTTCATGATATGTTATGGCATTTATCTATTGATAGACTGCTGGATTCTCTGCTGCTGCTGATGCAACCCGAGTCTCTGTTATCATTGGGGTTTTCAAGGTTCGATATTTCTTTTTTTTTGTTTTCTTGTGTAAATGTCTTTATTTGTTAACATACTTCGAGTTACTCAGCGTGGTCCTCTTCCATTCATAACGCCTTTGCAGTTACTGATGACATGGATAGCTGTTGCGAAAGTTGATGATCTCGGCAGACGACCCTTACTCATCGGAGGTGTCAGCGGCATTGTATGAATAACTTTTTGTGCCTAGAGTTTCTGGCTACTTTAATATCAATATCTTTTGTTATTGTTTTGCTAAATATGATGGGGCCTTTCGTAAATGTTTCCTTTTTATCTTCCGAATTACAGGTGTTGTCCTTATTTCTACTGTCAGCATACTATAAGTTTCTGGGAAACTTTCCCCTTGTGGCCGTTGGTGCACTGCTTCTCTATGTTGGTTGCTACCAGGTTTGTACTCTAGCTACTGGTGGTAGCTGTGGCTACATAGTTTTGTTTAGCTTGATTAGAATAAAGAAGTAACATATTTTCCCTCATTTCTCGTGCAAACCAGATCTCATTCGGACCCATCAGTTGGCTGATGGTGTCAGAGATTTTCCCTCTTCGCACAAGAGGGAGAGGGATCAGTCTTGCAGTTCTAACGAACTTTGGCTCCAATGCTATTGTGACCTTTGCATTTTCACCCTTAAAGGTATCTATCTCTGTTCCTGGTGGTTGAAATTCCCTTGATGTTATTTTGTAACTTTCATCAAACCAAGCATTTCTCTGCAGGAATTGCTTGGAGCTGAGAATCTTTTCCTTCTATTTGGGGCTATAGCACTGGTATCACTGTTGTTTGTAATTCTAGTAGTTCCAGAGACCAAGGGTCTCAGCTTGGAAGAAATTGAATCAAAGATCTTAAAGTGAAATGTTGAAAAACATGTATAATATCGTTCATTTTGATGATATAAATATTTATGATCTTTAGCTATACAGCCTATACTCGTTGTGACATTATATTTTTCATAATCCATGGGACAAAAACCTTGTCATACTTATTTGAGCAGGAAGTTGGATAATCTTCTTCTTTGATGGGAACGAAAGATGTTAAAATGTAAGCACTAAAAAGTTAACCCTGCTAAGTCAGTAATTCAATCTCTTTGTTCTACATCACTCTATTTATTTTCTAATTCCTTTTACTAAAGAAAATGGACGAAACATCTCCCTTCTCAGATTAAGGTGCCTGAACAGAGCATGGAATAAATGCTGAATCAGCACAAGAGATAGCACATCTTCTGCTCTTCTACGTATGTAAGTGAACTACCATTGTCTTTCTCAAAAGTTATTTAGTCATTTATTTTTCCTCCCAAATTTTGGTATCCCAGTTTCTTTCGTGCTTATGATAAATATGATATAGACACCGTAAATTTCCTGCATAAGTGGCTAGGTTGGGGACTGGGGCTTTCGACCCAGTGGTCGTAGACCCATGCTGTCCTGGGTTTAGTCATAATGGGGTTAAATTATGGACAAAAAACTAGCTGCCTGAGGGCAGTAGACATGTCAGTATGCTTCTCCAGTTTGCAAAAAACAAATACATCACACATGCAATTGCAATCCTTCACATTAGACAACGTTGTACCCAAAAAATTAAACTTTCTTGTTAAGCAGCCTGTGATGCAGGCTTCAGCGACCACCAAATAGGATTGTAATATCCTCAAATGAGAAATTAGCTGATGATGAAGTGGTTGTCAGTTGTGTTACCATTTCACGGCTTATGTTGGGCATACCAAATCCAGCAGTATCAAATGATATGTCTGGAACAGGGACATTGCCTTCCAGGTAGTGCATCATTTGTCTCATACTAGGTCTGTTTTCTGGGTTACTCTGTGAACAGAGCATGCCTAGCTTCAAAAGTAGCGTAGCCTCCCCATCTTTAAAGTTTCCTTCTAGTTTACTGTCAACTGTATCCATTAAAGTATCTCTGCTTCCGCAACTAGCAACCCACTTAAGTAAAATCATTTGCTCAAGTGGTCTTTCAGGGTCTACTGGTCTCCTTCCGCACACCACTTCAAGCATGAAAGCTCCAAAAGCGTAGACATCTGTACAAGTAGTGGCCACTCCCATTGCAGTAAGCTCTGGTGCCATATAGCCAATGGTTCCTACCACCCGTGTGGCTTCGAGATTCACACCACGGTCATGGAATCTAGCCAGACCAAAATCTCCTAACCTTCCATTTAGATCAGCATCTAAAAGAACGTTGCTAGCTTTTATATCTCTATGTAGTACAACTTGGTCCCACTCTTCATGTAGATACAGGAGGGCAGATGCAACTCCTTTGATTATATTCAGTCTTTGAGACCAAGTAAGATCTTTTAACTTGTTTTCTTTAAACAAGTAATCATCTAGGCTTCCATTTGGCATGTAGTCATAGACTAAAAGCAATTCACCTTTTCTTCTGCAGTAACCAAGGAGCTGCACCAAGTTCTTGTGCCTGAGCCTTCCCATACTCGCGATCTCCGCAACATATTGCCTCATTCCTTGTTCTGCATCATGGTAGACTCTCTTAACTGCAATTTCTGTGCCAGAAGGAAGTTCTCCTTTGTAGACTTTTCCAAGACCTCCTGCCCCTAGTAGTTGATTCTCCCTGAAACCTTTGGTTGCTTTGTAGAGGTTCTTAAAGGAGTACCTTTGGGGAATATATTCCTGTTCCCATTGTTCGAGTACTTCTGCATACTTCTTTTTCTTGTAAATATACACAATCGCTCCTAGTATCATTAGAAAAGCTATTGATGGTATAGTAGCTCCAAGAATCAGTTTATAATGATTTGAGTCTTGAGGCGGAGAGGGTGTGGATAGTGGCGGTGGAATATAAGGGGTATCCAAAATCTTTGAAAGGTCAAGGCTTTCTGCTTTTCCACCTTTCTTGAAACTCCATGCAAGGATATATTGGTCACTTTTTACTGTGCCTGTGGATCCAGAGAAACCTACAAACATTGTTTCATTGAAAATCTCTGAAACATTGATAGATCTTGACAAGAGAGGCACACTTGGTTTGATGGTTTTTGACAAGAAAGGTGAATCTGGCTTTGGAGTTGGGACAGGAGCCAATGTTACATTTAGTAGTTGTTCTGTCCCATCATAATCTATCCAGATCAAAATACTCTTTCCACTAGCGAGCAGAAGGGTATTGTTCTTTCCTTCTGTATCATTAAAGTAACTAGCATTGGCATATTCTACTGAGACTATACTGTTGATATCAATCCCTACATGGTTACTGCTTTGGTCAAATGATTCAGAGCTGTCATTAGTATCAAGCTCTATAGCCAGGATATGGTTTTCAGTTTTGTTATCATTTGTTTTGTTAAAAAGACCTAAATCTGAAGTTGCACCTCCGGCATACCTGAGGTCTTTGGTAGGAGATACCACAAACGCCATTCCCTGACCGTGGCCGGAGCTTTGCAATGGAATGATTGCAAAGACAAACTCCGTTGAAAAGGAAAGGGAGGAACTTGAAGACAATGTTGCAAAATTCAAGGGAATTTTGTGGAAAGCATGACCGGTGAACTTTGTTGTATTATTTGTAAGATGCAATCGGCCATCATCGATACTTGCCATGCCATCAAGATGCAGGTCTGCTTTCTTGAAGTCATAGTGCACAAATTGATCCCCGTCTTGAGCTAAAACCAAAGACATCAGATAGACACTAATTATTATCCAGAAACTCAGGGATCCTAGAACTCCAGCCATCTGGGACAGTAATATGATCTTCTCTCCCACCAGCTTGTGAATATCGGTTCTTCTGGACTCTCTGTTTTTTGTTGAAGTTGTGTTTTCTAACGATTTTGCAGACTCATCAAGTTGTTTTGATTAGTCAGAAGAGAATTCAACAAACTGCAGAAAACAGTGAGTTGACCTTTACATGGAGGACACTATCCAAGAAAAGGTAAGAAAAGTTCTTTTTTTTTTTGAATTGGTTATAGATCACTGCCTATGCCATCATTTAAACGTTTCGTTACTGTAATGTGGCTCTGTGCTCCTTTATTTGCGTTGGTGTTTATATCCTTCAAGATAAGTTATGTTTACAACTTTCTCTGCTTTCATTGTTTTTTGCTTGTTGCGTTCTACCTGATATACATGAGATAGAGAGTTGAGTTGTGATCTGTTTTGTTTTGTTTACATTTTGATCTGAATGAGTATTTGCCATCACGATGAAGTAACTAAATCTGCAATATTTACTTAATACTTAGTCGAGTTTCATATATATGAAAAAGGTGTGGTTGCAGCAGGTTTTACCAGTCAGGGTTATATTTGTTCTATTGCATATTTTGCGAACCTTGACTGTCATATATACGTGCGCCTATCTCTTATAGTTTGAACTAGTTTTCGGAAGAACATAAAATTGAGAAAATGCTAGTTGCATGTATATTAAGTTCTTTGACTTGCTCAATTATGATGACACTGTTTTAAATTATGTATATCTGAGTAATTCAGAATCTGCTTGTTTCTCTTTCTTCTTTGTTTAAGTTGAAGAAGTCTCCTGCGGATTGAATTGCTGGGGTCAGCTACATTAGAGAAAAAAATTGGACTTGGCACAAAAATCAGAGATTCTCAGTGGAAGCAAGCAGAAGAAATCTATTAAAAATGTCAAGAAGACCACTAAGCAGGACATTTCTGGTTGGCATATTTATTGAATTGTGATCTAATTGTGATTCCAGAACTGTCAAGGCAGCTCAGGCAAAATATCAGTTTCCTTCAAGAGAATTTACCACTTTGGTCGTGCTAGGCTTGTCCCCTGGTTTCTACTTGCGGCTAACCGAGGTTAGATTCTTTTGATTAAACAATATTTTGTCGAGATATATTGGCCATTTTCCCTTCCAATAAAGTAGTAGATGTGCTAATAACAGATCGAAAATACAATCATTCACATAAAAAGAGACAATGTTACAGTTTAAAAAGTACTTTGTTTTACACTTGGCAGTCTGTGATGCAGGCTTCAGCGCCCGCCAAATAGGACTGTGATATCTTCATAGGAGAAATTAGCTGATGTTGAGGTGGTTGTCATTTGTGTTATGGTTTCATGGGTTATATTGGGTACAGAAAATCCAGCATTTTCAAATGATATATCTGGCATTGTGGCATTTCCTTCCAGATACTGTGTTATTTGTCTCATGGTAGGTCTGTTTTCTGGGCTACTCTGCGAACAGAGCATGCCGAGGTTCAAAATCAGCTTGGCCTCCTCAGGTTTAAAGTCTCCTTCTAGTTTATTGTCAACAGTTTCCATTAAAGTGTCTCTGCTTCCACAACTAACAACCCACTTAAGTAAAATCATTTGCTCAGGTGGTTTATCAGGGTCTACTGGTCTTCTTCCACAAACAACTTCAAGCATGAAAGCTCCAAAAGCGTAGACATCGGTACAAGTAGTGGCCACCCCCATTGCAGTAAGCTCTGGTGCCATGTACCCAATGGTTCCTACCACCCGCGTGGCTTCGAGATTCACACCACGATCATGGAATCTAGCCAGCCCAAAATCTCCTAACCTTCCGTTTAACTCGGCATCTAAAAGAATGTTGCTGGCTTTTATATCTCTATGTAGCACAACTTGTTCCCAATCTTCATGGATATACAGAAGGGCAGAGGCTACTCCTTTGATTATATTCAATCTCTGAGACCAAGTAAGATCTTTTAACTTGTTTCTGTTGAACAAGTAGTTATCAAGGCTTCCATTTGGCATATAGTCGTACACTAAAAGCAATTCACCTTTCCTTCTGCAGTAACCAAGGAGCTGTACCAAGTTCTTGTGTTTTAGCTTTCCCATACTAGCAATCTCTGCGACATACTGTCTCATTCCTTGTTCTGCATCATGGCAGACTCTCTTAACTGCAATTTCTGTACCATCAGGAAGCTCTCCTTTAAAGACTTTTCCAAAACCTCCTTCCCCTAGTAGCTGGGTCTCGCTGAAACCTTTGGTTGCTTTGTAGAGGTTCTTAAAGGAGTACCTCTGGGGACTATATTCCTTTTCCCATTGTTCAAACAACTCTGCATACTTCTTTTTCTTGTAAAGGTACACAATTCCTCCCAGTAGAATTAGAAAAGCAATTGATGGTATAGTAGCGCTTAGAATCACTACTAAGTCCTTAGGCAGCGTTGGTGATGGAGAGGGTGGTAGAGGAGAGGACAGCGGTGGAGGAGATGATGGCGGTATAGGTGGATCTGAAATCTTTGAAAGGTCAAGGCTTTCTGCTATTCCACCTTTCTTGAAACTCCATCCAAGGATATATTGATCGCTTTTGATTGAGCCTGTAGATCCAGAGAAACCTACAAACATTGTCTTATTGAAAATCTCTGATACATTGATGAATCTTGACAGGAGAGGCACGCTTGGTTTGATGGTTCTTGACAAGAAAGGCGAAACAGGCTTTGGAGTTGGGACAGGAGCTAATGTTACATTTAGTAGTTGCTCTATTCCATCATAATCTATCCAGATCAGAATACTCTTTCCACTAGCAAGCAGCAAGGTCTGGTTCTTTCCTTCTGTTTCATCAAAGTAAGTAGCATTTGCATATTCTTCTGAAACTATACTGTTGATATCAATCCCCACATGGTTATTACTCTTTTCAATAGCCTCAGAATTCGAATTAGTGTCAAGCTCTATAGCTAGGATATGATTTTCAGTTTTGTTATCATTTAATCTATTGAAAAGCCCTAAATATGAACTTGCATCGCCTGTAAGACTAAGATTCCAGGAAGGAGACATGACAAAAGCCATTCCATGACCGTAGGGAGGGCTTTGCAATGGAAAGATTGCAAAGGCAAACTCTGTTGAGAAAGAATATGAAGCAGTGAAATTTATGGGAAATTTGTGAAAAGCATGACCCATACTTTGCAGTGTATCATTTGTAATTTGTAATAAACCATCTTCTGTATTTGCCATTCCATCAAGTTTCAGGTCTGCTTCCTTGAAGTTATAGTACACAAAGTTGGTCCCATTTTGAGCTAACACCAAAGAGAAGACATGGACACAAAGTATGAACAAGAAACTCAGTGATCCTTGAACTCCAGCCATTTGAAACAACAATGATCTTCTCTTCCACCTTTAGCTTGTGAGTCTCAGATTCTTCTGCTTTATTTTTTCTTTCAGATTTGTGTTTTCTAACTAGCTTGAAGACTCAGCATTTAGTTTTTGATTAATTAGAGAAACTTTCAACTAGCTGAAGAAAAGTCGTGAGTTGACTGATCTTTACATGGAAGACACTATCCAATAAAAAAAACATATTCTATATCAAGAAATATGCTAGTTACATATAGTTTAAGTTATTTGACCTGTTTATATTAAGTATATTACTAATTCATAGTCAACTTACTTCCCTTTGTTCTTGTTGAACTTAAAAAGTCTCCTGCAGATGACTATAGACCTGCTTTGTTCTGAAGTTACTTCTCTTTGACACGTTATAGAAGACAATTTTGACTTCAAAATCAGAGATTTCCCCATGGATTAATCAATAGAAATGCATGTTAACATCTTCTTCAGTTATTATAGATGACAAGAACACCACAAGACATGCTTTCTACTCATTTCTGGCTGTTTTACTCATTTACTTGTGCTCTGATGACTTTTTTTCTGTTTTTTGTGCAGGAAGCCAAAGTCTAAGTACAAGACCATACAACTCATCTAAGTACAATTGCTTTCAAACATGAACTTTCTCCTATAAAGTAAGCCAAACTACTCTGGGATCTAATGTTTCCCGAACAAATCATTTATCAACTGAGTAAGTAAAAGAGTTTGTAATGTAACTTACGAGATTATTGCAAGCCAAGATCCTTCTTAAGTTGAGCAAGAGTTGCTTCAATCTCATCAATATTATCTTCTATACTGTTCTTCGTCTTATTATTACCTGAAGATCTCTCCTCCTTTGAGAATTTATCGTCAAAATCATATCTTTCTCTGTTTTCACTTGATCCATCATTGTCTTCATCGTTTATGTTTAGTTCTTTTTCAAGAAACTCCACGAATTCTTCCCCAATTTCCTGAAAAAAAGACAAAGATATTGAAGACAAGAAGAAAATGAAGCCAAAAGGCAAAACCAATCTCAGATCAAACATTAAGATATCAAAAGAACAAGAACCAGATCTATTGGAGCTTAATGCAGTTTTCAGTTATGAGCAGAGGAAGACTCTTAAACAAAAGAAACAGTTATAGCCATGGATTTGTAGGTTGATATTCTCTGGCTTACCGCTAATTCTTCCCAAAGACTCTTAGGTTTTCCTTGCGACGAAGCAGTAGCTTCCCAATTCTTAAACTCTTCTTGAAGATCTTTGAAGAAATCCCCTGTCAATATCAAAGAGAAATAGATTTCTAAATGAGCATTAACCACAATGTCACAGAGATTTCTTGAAGTTATAAGCTATGAAGATTAATCTAAACTTCCGAAAACAACAGAGAAAAGTAGATAGGTTTCACAGGGTTGCATCTACCGATTGTAATTTGAACATCCCTCACGAATTCACCTGCATAATTAAAAGTTTTTGATGTATATAAGATCATACACACCTCAATTAACCCTAAGTTCACATAAGATTACAACACAAAAGAGTCAACACATCACCATTCTTCTAGTTCTAACCATAGCCATTAACACCAAACAGTAGGATCTTTAAATGATCATGTTTCGTTAGAACTTATTTAAGTGTTTTCAGAGATGAATGTTTTTACCAAGTCCATAGAAATCTTCCTCAGCTTGAGTGTTGCTTTTTCGGTTTGTTTGACCCGTAGAGTATGAATAATCAGATGAACGATTATCAGATGCATATTTACGCCGTGACTCAGAGTTTATGAGAGTAGTGTAAGCATGCTTTATTCTCAGAAACTTCTCTTGAGCATTTGCCTGTACACCAAAAACACCAAGAGATGATGATTCACACACCTTCTTATATAACCTTATAGTTTACATAGATTTGAATTCAAGAGCTTAAATGCAAATGCAATTTCTCTTATTGTATAAAGAAAACTATAGCGAGACCAAAAGCTGCTTCTGCTTGTGTGTATTCATGTGGAAAGGCTTAAGCTTTACAGGCATATATAGTCTCAATTCCATGAATTGGAAGATAAATACACACATTTAAGCATCCATATATAGTTCAAATTCCATTTAATTCACTAAGAAAAACCCATCTAAAGATTTGAATTCGTTTAATCCCATAATCTGTAAACAATTTTACCTCTTTATTAACATCTGGATGATACTTTAGAGCAAGTTTGCGGTAAGCTCTCTTTATATCTTGAGGAGTAGCCGAAGGAGACACACCAAGAACTTCGTAAGGAGACACTCTTTTGCTGGCTCTCGTTACGATTGTTTGATTTCTCCGTCGTCTATAGGATACAGCTCGACCGAATTCGCCGGCATAGCAGCATCTTGGTGTAGAAAAACCCTGAAATTTTAGCCGATATAGGAAGTAAATTGGAGGAAGATGAGGAGAAAGGAAGAAGCTTTGTGGTGTCGGGGACAGTATTGAAGATGCTGCATACATATTTCTCTGTTCATTGGATCAAAATTCACCCTTTTTGGGCAATCGAATGCGGGTTTTGATTAAACCGTTTAATTGGTTTAGGTATACCGATTCGTAACCGTTTTCTGGTATAACTACAATCAGCTGTTTAAGCTTGTTTGTGTCTTCAAGAACTCGGAAATTTTACTTCCTTAGACTGAAATGTGTCTGTCAGGCTTAGCTAGATCACTGGAATCTACCATCATCATGCGGTTTTTGATTTAGTAAACGAGACTTTGATCATCGCCTATGAACAAATCTTCCATCATATCTCGTTCTTTTCGGTTATTATCAATTGACTCCTATGTTAAGCTCATCGAAATCAATGGTCGAGATCGACTGCTAAGCAAAGGACAATTGCTCCATGCCCATTTGGTAACATCTGGGGTTGCTCCTTTGACGAGAATTGCAGCTAAGCTTGTGGCATTTTACGTGGAATGTGGGAAGGTAGCAGATGCAAGGAAAGTGTTCGATGAAATGCCTAAAAGAGACATTAGTAGGTGGATTATCATTATTGGGGCTTACACTCGTAATGGATATTATCAGGAATCATTAAATTTGTTAAAAGAAATGAATAAAGAAGGCTTAAACCTTGACGTCTTCATGATTCCTAGCCTCCTTAAAGCCAGTCGCAATCTACTCAACCATGAATTTGGGAGGATGATACATTGCTTGGTATTAAAGTGTTCATTTGAATCTGATGCTTTTATAGTCAGCTCACTTATTGATATGTACTCAAAGTTCGACGAAGTAGAGAATGCCAGGAGCGTGTTCAATGTAGCTAAACAAGATTTGGTTATCTTCAATGCTATGATCTCTGGCTACGCTAACAACAGCGAATCAGACAAAGCATTCAGCTTGGTCAAAAACATGAAATCATTAGGTATAAAACCTGATATTATTACTTGGAATGCTCTAATTGCAGGCTTCTCACATATAGGAGAAGAAGAAAAAGTATCTGAGATTCTTGAAATCATGTTTTTGGAAGGTCATAATCTTGACATTGTGTCTTGGACTTCGATTATATCAGGCTATGTACATAATTTCCAGAATAAGAAAGCTTTTAATGTTTTTAAACAGATGTTAGCTCATGGGCTATATCCAAATTCAGCTACAATCAGTACTCTTCTCCCTGCTTGTACCACATCTGCAAATATAAACCGTGGAAAGGAGATTCATGGCTACTCAATCACCACTGGACTTGAAGATCATGGTTTTATCAGAAGTGCTTTGCTAGATATGTATGGGAAATGTGGATGCATATCAGAAGCCATGATTTTGTTTCAGAAAACTCAGAAGAAATCTACAGTTACATTCAATTCAATGATCTTTGGATACGCAAATCACGGACTTTCAGACAAAGCAATTGATCTATTCAATGAAATGGAAGCCACAGGTGAGAAACTTGACCACTTAACATTCACTGCTGTCCTCACAGCTTGTAGCCACTCAGGACTAACAGATCTTGGAGAAAGACTGTTCCTTTTAATGCAAAACAAGTACAAAATTAAGGCTAGATTAGAGCATTATGCGTGTATGGTAGATCTTCTTGGCCGAGCTGGGAAGCTTAATGATGCCTATGAGATGATCAAGGCCATGCCAATGAAGCCAGATTTGTTTGTGTGGGGTGCTTTATTAGGTGCTTGTAGAATCCATGGGAATATAGAGCTTGCAGGAACTGCAGCAAACCGGTTAGCTGAACTCGAACCTGAGAGCTCAGGGAATGGTTTATTATTGTCCAGTTTATATGCAACTGCTGGTAGTTGGGAAACTGTGATTAGAGTCAAAAAAATGATAAAGAAGAAGAGATTAAGAAGATTTCCAGGAAGCAGCTGGATAAGAAGATTTCCAGGAAGCAGCTGGATATAAACAAACAGGTCCAAACTGTATGATTCATTTCAAAATCTTATCTTTAGATCTTTTAAATTGTTAATGATTATTTTTATTTGGTTACATATACTGAATTCATTGTCTAGTGTTCAAAATCTATGATTTAGAAGTATCCAGAAAAGGAAAAACAGCAAAGAGAAGGATAAGATTGAATAGCTAGACTTGTGTGAAGAAAAGACAAAGGAGCCGTTGATTTCAATGCTGAATCAGAATCTTTATCTGGTAACTTCTATCATTTTATTGATATTTTATGAAACTCAATTTCAAATTCTTCACATGTTTTTGCATAGAGACAAATACAAAAGTGTAGAGCATTCCCCAACCACATACCTAATGTGATTTGAATTTTCCACTTTTAGATAATAACAAAATCTGTGGATCACGTGTCGGTTAGACCAAAGGATGGAGGATGATGTATCTATCACGCATTTGCCTTTTTTAAACAAAAATCGTTTATTTTATAAGACGTTAGTTACCTTGATATGTTTTCAAATTTTAAAGTTTTTTTTGGACTGTTAGCTATATTTTATTATTTATATACAGGAATAGTGGTAAAATCAATCATTTAGAATATGCTTTAGTATTTTATACTCTCTAGTTATAATATTTTCAGGATTTTATTAGTTTTGTTATGCATTTTGAATTTAAAAAAACGAAGAATTATACAAAATATACTAATCTAATAAGTTTTTGCAAATTTGTCCAAAATATGAAAATATACCATTTATATTTTTGGGGTATGTTAAGATATTTTTACAAAAAATGTTTGAATTAAGATATTTTTTCAAATTCCAAAAAAAATTCGTTAAAAATACTTATAATTTCGTAAACAATGTAAAAATAGTTAAACAATTTTTATATTCTATAAGATTCTTTTTAACGAAATTTCTTTAGATTCAAATCTGGCGTCGCTACGCTTTCAATGAGTTTTTTTTTGGCTGTTTCAATGAGTTTAAAATGATGAAAGTATTCAGAAAAAGTAGGTTTTGGCAAATTATTCTAATCTATAAATTGTTAAAGGTATATTTTGGAGATTTTTTTTAATTATCCCTTATAATAATTAATTATTTTAAAATATTTGTTTTGTAAAAATATCTAGTGTTTCTATATATATCAAGATCAGATCTTGTGACACCATTTCTATGTCTTGAGAGAGAGAAAAGTTAAGAGAGAGAAATGGAAGGAAAGAGAAGAATAGTGTTGGTTCCAGTTCCAGCTCAAGGACATGTTACTCCAATTATGCAACTTGGGAAAGCTCTTCACTTGAAAGGCTTTTCAATTACTGTTTTTCAGACACAAGTCAATAGAGTTAGTTCTTCTAAAGAATTCTCTGATTTTCACTTTCTCACAATCCCAGATAGCTTAACTGACTCTGATCTCAAGAAGCTAGGACCACTTAAGTTTATGATGAAACTTAACCAGATCTGTGAGGCAAGCTTCAAAAAGTGTTTAGGTCAGTTTTTAGTTGAACAAGGTAATGATATTGCATGTGTTATCTATGATGAGTACATGTACTTTTCTGAAGCTGCAACTAAAGAGTTTCAGTTACCTAGTGTTGTCTTTAGCACTACAAGTGCTATAGCCTCTGTTTGTCGCTGTTTTTTAGGTAAATCCAATGCAGAAAAGTTCTTAATTCACATCAAAGGTACCCAAAAACTCCTTTTTACTCAAGATTCCTCCTTTTTATCCAAGATTCCAGCTTGTTACAGATTCTAACAGTTTTTGGCCGTTGCAGATCCTGAAGCACAAGACAAAATGATTCCAGGGTTGAATCCTTTAAGGTACAAAGACTTACCAACTTCAGAATTTGGTCCAGTAGAGAGTATTTTCAAGATCTACAGTGAAGTAGTGAACATAAGAACAGCTTCCGCCGTTATAATCAACTCTGTAAGATGTCTAGAGAGTTCATCTTTAGCTTGGTTACAACAAGAGCTACAAGTTCCAGTTTATCCCATTGGTCCACTTCACATTGCAGCTTTAGCTCCTTCTAGTTTACTAGAAGAAGACAGAAGCTGCATAGAATGGTTAAACAATCAAAAACCAAGCTCAGTGATTTACATAAGCTTAGGAAGTTTAGCTTTAATGAAAACTAAAGATGTTTTGGAAATGGCTTGGGGTTTGAGTAACAGTAACCAACCTTTCTTATGGGTAATCAGACCAGGTTCAATTCCATCCTCAGAATGGACAGAGTCTTTACCTGAAGAATTCACTAAAATGGTGTCAAAAAGAGGCTACATTGTGAAATGGGCCCCACAAATGGAAGTTTTAAAACATCCTGCAATTGGAGGGTTTTGGAGTCATTGTGGATGGAATTCAACATTAGAGAGTATTGGTGAAGGTGTACCTATGATCTGTAGACCTTTCACAGGTGATCAAAAGGTCAACGCAAGGTACTTAGAGAGTGTATGGAGAATAGGTGTGCAATTAGAGGGTGAATTGGAGAGAGAAACAGTTGAAAAAGCTGTGAAGAAATTACTTGCGGAAAAAGAAGGTGAAGAAATGAGAAAAAGAGCAATTGATTTGAAAGAAAAGCTTGAAACTTCCGTTAGAAATGGAGGGTCTTCAAGTAACTCATTAGATGAGTTTGTTAATCTCTTGAAGATTAATGAGTAATCAATTATGTTTTTAAGTCAATGTCAAAACAGCAGATTTAAGTGATTCGTGTAATGTTATGATAAATGATTAAAATAGACACGTTTTTCTATTTTTAATGAGTTGTTTTTGGAATTTTTCTTTAATTAGAATAGACTTAAGTGTTTGGATTTTGTTGGATGCAAAAACAAAAGATGACAAAAAGACAGAAGTGAGCAGACAAGTCATCTATGTCCACAAAATCTAAGCATCCCCCACATGGTTCAAGTCTCAATTAGCCACGAAAGACTAAAAGTTAACGGTAGAGTAAGATTTCCCCACATATATTATTTTGAGCCATGAAAATGAAAGCTGTAGTATTCAGGTACACACAAACCTAATCAACTAATTTTTCCTAAACCGGGAAGGTGAGGATTGAAGAAATTAAGGTATGAAGCAATTTTTTGGGTAAAATTGGTTTATTGACTTTTTTTTTTCCTCAATTGGTTTATTGACTTTGGTTTTGGTTTACAATACATTGGTTTTTAATTTGATTTTGGATGGAAATCTAGTGATGTCAATCGGGTTAAGCCGAACCAGCCCGAACCGAATCATGCAAAATCTGAGTATATTTGAGTAAAACCAAACCCAACTCGGCCCTTTTTTATGTTTTTATTTTAGATTTTGAGTCAATTCCGATCAGATTTTTCTATTTTTTGAACTTATAAATAAAAACAATGTAGTTATACTTTTATTTTTCTTCTCTGCAGCATTGTTATTATGCCTAAATACCTATATGAAAAAGAATTAAATTCAAATAAATCAAAATAAGCAACACAAAATCAGAACATGTAAATGTAGATAGTAAAACTGGTGTATTCTAAATCTTCTTTAGCATGATATACATATAGAATTAGATTTTACTAATATAATGTACTTAACATGTATAAATCAATCAGTGGCATCAACGAACATGTAAGAATATGACTTGTAAATGCAAAATTTTGATAGCTATGAATGAAAAAGAAGTGTAAGTAAAGATCAAACCACATCTCAGTAGTAAGCTCCTGAAGACTAAAATAAGCTTAGATGATAACACACTTGTCAAGAACAATGCCAAGTATATTGAATCTTGATTCCAAGAACAAGCTCTCACCTATTTCTTTGTATCCCTTTAGATCTCATTTACTTCTCAAATCACGTCATCACTGCTAACTACTTTCGCCATGAATTTGAACTTACATTGCTGTTTAATTAAAGATACCAGCGCCATTGTTTCCATGGTGATGATCCTCCATTGCCAATCTCTGAATTCGTTTAAGGTAGAGTCTGTATTTCTGAAGGTGAGATGCAACGTTTTCGCGAGTTAGTCCATCTACATTCATCAATTGCATTATTGTCTTCGGTACTGCGTTTTTAATCCCTAAATGAGTTACTACTTCGAGAAATCTCTTGTGTAGCTGTGGTGTCCATACTAAACGCGGTCGTTTTAGTGTTTTCTCTGTGAGATCGTTAGTCGCTGAATCTACTTCTTCCGCCATGGAATCTACCGCCCCACCGCCACCTGATTTCTTTGGATCTGATCCTGGACTGCTAGATCCGACCCGTTCCATTTCCTCTACCGCGATTCCGGATTTGAAATTATCGCTATTCGATCCAATACTACAGAGAGAAGAGAGCGTGTGTTGCGACGCGCGATTCACATCTTGGATCGTGCGATTCCGCTCTGAGGTTATACTAAAAGCAAGCGATAACAATGGAGGTACCAAAGAATTAGACAACGACGGCAAATCGTCGCCGCTGGGTAATCCAATTTCCCATTCCAAAACCCTAGATTCATCACCACACGCATTGTGACCATCGTCTCTGTTTCCGTAATCGATCATCCTCATTTCTCTAATTTCACTTTCCTCTTCCTCCGAATCTCAAATTTCGAATCAGAGATCGGAGAAGAAGAAAAGCTGACAATCCGTTTTTTTTTTTTTTTGGAAGATGAGAAATTCGAAAATNATAAAACAAAAAAAGTACAAAGGCTGATGCCACGTCGACGCGTGTTACTGCCAGCGTGGATAGTAAGCTAGAGATAACTGACACGTGCATTTTCAGTTACTCTTTCCCGCCACTTCATGAGTGCATATTTTGTAAGGGTACTCTCGTCCGTAGCGAAACAATAAAGGAAATTACGAAACTCGACAAGTAGTATATTCATGCATTAAAAACACCTAAATTGTTTTCATTAATGGGCCAATGTTAGAGCCCATTTAATTTCCCTCCAGCCCGAAAATACTCTTTGTTTTTTTATTAAACCATATGTACAAATAATAAATAACTAGCAATTTACCCGCACAATGTACGGGATAAACGTTTTTTTCCGCTGGTGATATAACATCATTCAATTATATAATTTTTCGTATTTTATGAATTTGTTTTACGTTAATTAATTATATTCTTATATAAATATATAGTGATATGTATTAGTATATAGTTAAGTATTTGTGATTATAAAGAATAAAATAACCTGAACGTTTAACATAGCTCACCATCACCCGTTAAAATCACGGTCCAAACTACAGACTAACCTGTTATATAGCATATGTTATTTTGAATATTTATTATAAATAATAGAGATGTTATTTTAATGAATTAATTAATGGATATTATTTATTAATATATTTTCTTAAA
>KE152714.1:7702-19670 GCA_000411095.1 Aethionema arabicum
TGATTTCTGCTAGTGACAAGTAGGAACCAAAACCCCAAAAGATTTTTTTTCTTAGTTTGATTTAATACAGGAGATAAAAGAAGTACACCGGAAGCGTGGTTCGATACCCTTACTTCCCACTACATCGCTCTTAGCAGTGTGGTGTCAGAGTTAAGGAACCCCCTTACTTCGATTGACTAATAAAGCACCCAAAACACCAATCATCAGCTTTTTTGGGGAGGAAAGCAATTAGGCCCATCAATGTCAAGCCTACTTACTGAAGCAGAAAGTTTGATATGGGCCGTAAATCAGGTACGGGACTTAGGTTTTCGCAGAGTTATTTTTGTAACCGATATCATGAGCTTCTTACGGGCTTACAAATGGAGAATAGCTGGGCGTCCTTAGACACGGCAAATCAGGCGATAAGGATTCTCAAGGAGGACTTCGATCTATTCTCCATCATCTTTAAACCAAGACAAACCAATAGAGTTGCGGATAAGTTAACAAAATCTGCGAAATCTTTTACGTCTTATACGGCCATTGTTTCACCGTTTATGCCCTCTTGTATCGACGATCTCTTACGGATCGAAACTCCTGCAATTTAATCGAAAGCTCAATCTTCGTTAAAAAAAATATGAATATAAAATAAAAATAGTGGGGTAGGATGTTGAATTTTATTAAACGAAAATATTGTAGTGTTAAAAAATATAAGACTATCGACAATAGTTTTTTAATTCAACCCTTTAAACTCTTCTACATCATCTTCTCTCTCCTCCAAATCACTTTTTATTTTTTCCACATCATCATTCAACACTTATTTATTTTTTATTTTCTCCAATGGTTTTGTTTAATAAAATTATAAACTTCACAATTTTTATTTTATATTTTAGTTTCTATTTTAGTTTCTATTTTAGTTTCTATTTTAGTTTATTATTAATAATAACCATTACTCAATGAAATTAGAATAAAATAATTCAAAGTTCAATAATAATTTTAAATCATAAATCATAATTAATAACGAAAAATATAGATAATTATTATTAAAACACATACAACAACGAAAAACTTAAAATATGAGAGAATAAACTAATAAGCGCACGACACAATGAATAAAACACACGTAATTTAAATTAGTACAATAAACTCAATAATGATATTTAAAAACTCAATTACCACTAAACATTTTGAATTCATGATCATAGCCAAATCGGCTATGTCCCACATTCTAGCTGGTTCACGAATGATTTTAAAACGAGCCTGCAATGAATTCGACATCCTGCGGGAGTAGAAGAATAATGAGATGTTTGAGATGAATTCGGCATCCTTGATCCATAATATGAAAGGAAGTTTGGAACAGCCGATGGCATGAAGAAACTAGATGGATAACTATAATTTGGTATATTAGGAGATTGATTAGAAGATTGATTTTGAGGTTGATAGTTGAAAGGATTATTGTTCGAATCCATCTCACTAATACAATGTTTAAAAGACATATTTTTTTATGTGTCCAAATGAAATGAAACTAGTCTCTATTTATAGACTATGAAAAATGATAAATTTTGGTATAAATATATTTAGATATATATATATATAATTATTATAAGATAATGATTATTAAATAATTGAAAAAAAAACAAAGAATTTAAAACAACCAATCAGATCTTGCTATTAAGAGTTATTTTCTCTTCTTAACTAATTCAACTTAGTTGAATATCTTCAACGACGTGAATCCACATCACAACATTATCTAACCAATGCGAGCTATTCAATGGGTTGAGATAATTTTTAACTCTTTAAAAACAATCCATTGTAAGTAGTCTAAAAGTGTTGAATGATTATGTGGAAGAGAGAGAAAATGATGTGAAAGAAAAATAAGATGATGTGGAGTAAAAAGAAGGGTGTTGAATGGTTTTGTCATTGTACATAGTATGAGATTTTTTATAATTCAAACACATTCATTGTTTTTATTAAACAGTTGAAACTAAAATTAAACAGCCTCATTGTACATAGTCTAAGCATTGAGGATGTTGAAAAATATATTCAACATATTAAACAACCTCATTGAACATAGTCACATCATCATTTTTTTTAACATCTCCATTGTAAACACAACTATTGCATTTGTTTTTAAACATGCCCATTGCAAAATGCACATAGTCTAAGACTATGAACACTGATAATAAAATTCAACACGTTTCTTTTACACTTTTTAACACTACATATCATTTTCTCTTTCATCCACATCATATTCTCTTTCTTCATTATCATTTATAAAACAAAAAAAAACTAAAGAAACTTGTTTTCAACATGTTGAATTAATTCAACATATGTTAAAACCACATAAATTTTTTATTTTTTCAACACTTCCATTATGACAATTCAACTATTGAATTTGTTTTTCAATAAGCCCAATAGACATACCCTAAGACTATGTACATTGCATAAATTATTCGATATCCAACTTTTTACTTTATATCACATTATTATTCTTTCACAACATCTTCTATTTTTTCTACACCATTTTCTCTCTTCTCCACATACTAAAGACATCTACAATATATAACTTTACGTAAAAGTTTATAATAGAGTTGTTCCAATGCATCATTCTACTTTTAACTATATATTTTTTATTTATTTAATAGTTAATAGTTAAATTATTCGTACAAAATTAAAAATGATATCATTTATTTATTTTGGACAATGACACCTTTAAATTATTAATTTTGATTTTTATTAAAATAATATTCTATAACATAAATAAATTAAAACAAAATACAACAATTTGATTATTTAGATATCATCATTGATATAATTTCCCTATAAATGATCAATCAATGCATTTCGAACTGAATAATGAGTTTCTTTATCCTTTTTTTTCTAAACCGACTAAGAAAACCTTGAAATCAATATTATCATTTTCTATTGTTTCGACTTCCGAAAGTGGAAGTGAAACTTCTCTTTCAACTTCAATTGGCGCACCAAGATCACGTTCATCCTCAATTATCATATTATACATAATGTATACATGTAGTCATTATGTCATGCAACACTTCCTTTTTTCAATACATTGATATCATTATTGGTGGTCGACATACCAAAATATGCATGCTATAACCAAAGATCATAATCTCTGACAACTTCAACAATTATAGTTGGCGATCCACTATGACCAACATATTGTCCCATCCAAGCGCTAGGACAACTTTTCCACTTCCAGTGCATGCAACCTAAGCTACCTAACATATCCGGAAACTCTCGCTTTTCACCAATCTAAAGAAATCTTGCAACATCACTAGGTGTTGGTTCTCGTAAATATTGCTCCAAAAATATTTTGACAATAGCTCGACAAAATCTTTTCATGTTTTCAATTGTTGTCTATTCAACTATCTTAATGTACTCGTTTGTGGCATCTGCTGGTATACTATATGATAACATTCGGAATACAGCTGTTACTTTTTGTAAAGGCGATAATCCAAGCCTACCATATTCATCTCTTCGTTGTGTGAAGTATCTCCTCTGAAACATGACATCATTGTAGAGAATAGTCTTTGAGAAGTAGTCATTGAACGATCACCAATGTGAATTTTCTCGATCATGGTAGATGAATACACACCCATGAACCAAACTACCAAGGATACCTTGGTTATTTTGTTGAGTGAAAAAGTATTGGGTGAGCGAGTTATTATTAACAATAGTACGATGTATTATTTCTTCTTAATGATCAAAATCATTGATCATTTCCAAATTTTCATCATTATCCGAAGAAGATGACGATGAAACATAAAAATATGAATTCATTTTGAGATAGTGGTTTACAAAGGTAAACGAACGCGAAAAAAATATTTGTTAGAATTGATGGCAAATAACATGAAGTTCTAGTGTTATGTATAGTTTTCAAAAATTACATATGATTATATGTACATTTATTCTATTTATGGTATAGTATTGTCATATCTATTTAAAATACACTAAAAAATGTGTGTGTGAATCTTTTTTTTTGCAAGATATAATATTATAGATTAATTTGGTGGCTTTTCAGCCAGTACATATTGGGTTAGCCAGATTGGAGTAATCAGTGATACAATTGCAGAGTAATGGGAAAGTGAGGTTGCGAATTTGAGATTCTCTTTCATCCTCTTCTTGTTGCATTTCTTTGAGCCATTCTTCTTGATTTTTTTTTACCTTTGCACTACATGTAGGATTTATGGCGGCTTTGATTCAAAGAGGTGTTGGTTTCTGCATTTCCAGAGTCGCTAGAGGATCTAAGGAAATGTTGAATTCTTATATTGATAGTATTTGTCTCGCGATGTGTAGAGACATAATAAACCTAAGTTTGTGAAGACGAAATCCCTAAAGCTTCAAAGATTTTCTCATGGGATCCTAGCCACCGCCCATACTAGTCTTGCAAAGGGACAGAGAAAGAAAAGGTGGTTGGTTCATTTTGATTGTTCTCCACATAGATAATAGGGGTTGGGATTCTCTTTCATCATCTTCTTGTTGCATTGCTTTAAGCCATTCTTCTTGATCTTTTTTTTTCTCTTTGCACTACATGTAGGGCTTATGGTGGCTTTGATTCAAAGATGTGTTGGTTTCTGCACTTCCAGAGTCGCCAGAGGATCCAGGGAAATGTTGAATTCTTATATTGATAGTATTTGTCTCGCGATGTGTAGAGAAGTAATAAACTTAAATTTGTGAAGACGAAATCCCCAAACCTTCAAAGATTTTCTCATGGGATCCTATCCACCACTCATACTAGTCTTGCAAAGGGACAAAGAAAGAAAATGTGGTTGGTTCATTTCGATTGTTGTCCACATAGATAATAAGGATTATTCTATTCCATCCTCCTTTTTTGCAGGTTCTCAGTTACTGGCAAGCAGTTGTTCATCCAGCCTCATACAAAGTTTTAGATTTTAGGCGTCGTTTGGAGGTGCCAGATTCCTTTGTAGATTGGTTCAAGATTCAAAGAGACATTTATCAAGTCATTGTCTGAATGCGCATTGTTCAGTATCCAGTAGCCAGGCTTGACTATGTAATTATCTAAGCTGCACGAAATCGTCCAGGATACACCGATTCCTGAATCTGAATCGGAAACGGAAGTGGAAGCGTCCGGAAGCGCACCATAATCGCGTTTCCGAAAAAACAATATATGGAATCGTACAGGAATCGCCAATTCCGAATTGAAAGCATCGAATTTTGAATTGGAATCGTATTTTAATTACTTGTTATCAATAAATAATGAATAAAATTATTTTAATTAATTCCTTCAAAATAGCAACTAAAGTAATCTTTGCTTAGTAAAAGATTCATCTTCTTCACAGTTTTGTAGATTTCTACAGAGAAAAATTCATTCATTGTCTTTTAAACCTTCCATCTTCTTTGGGTAAAGATATCCTCACAATTGATTTTGATTATAAGAAGAATATATTTGTTTCATCTCTCGTATGTATGTAACGGTTATCTAAATTTGGTTTCCTGTTTTATTTTTTAGTTATGCCATTGTTTAACATTTGGGTTTACTTTCTCATAATCTTAAGACATTTTTTTAAATATATGTTTTATTGTAATATTTCAGGAGTAAGAGCATGTCTGATAATGATGACAATGAATCATCTATCGTTGATGATAAAACACCTTTATGGACTTATGTGAATAAAATTGAAAAGCTACCTGGAAGAGGATCATGGAGATTTGAATGCAAATTTTGCAGTAAAATATATGTTGGATCTCATAGTAGAGTGGTGACTCATCTTATACAAGAAGATATTAAGGGAATCAAAGGATGTTTGAAAGTTACTCCACAACAACGAGATCACATGAGAAAACTAGTTAATGATTGTAAGGAGAGGATAACGTGCAACTCCTAAGACAACACCATTACCTTCATCATCAATGAGAGCATCTGCTTCTCTTGATTATGATATGAGCTACAAATTTCATAATGCAAGTGAGCATGATTCAAAAAAGAGAAAAGGGATGGTACAAATTTGGAAAAAGCATGGAACAATCAAACTAGAGAACAATGTGATGGTGAAATGGCTAGAATTTTATATACATGTGGATTATCTTTTAACCTTGCAAGAAACCCTCATTACCGTAATTCCTATGTTCGTGCATCGAAACTTCTGGGATATATTCCTCCTAGATATAATGCTTTAAGGACGACACTTCTTAAAAAATAAAGAAAGAACATTGAAGCTCACTTGCAACCTTTGAAAGATTCATGGATACATAAGGGAGTTAACATTTATAGTGATGGTTAGTCAAATCGATAACGAAGATCCATTTTTAATTTGACTGCTGCAAATGAGAGTGGTCCAATGATGTTAAGAGCGATCAATACCCAAGGTGAAACAACAACTGGTGAGATGGTTGCAGAAATTATCATAGAATGCATAAAAGAGGTTAAACATGAGAACGTGGTTCAGGTAGTCACAGACAATGCTTCGAATTGTATAAAAGCCAGTGCACTTATTTTAGCCAAGTTTCCTACTATCTTTTGGACGCCATGTGTGGTTTATACTTTGAATCTTGCTTTGAAGAACATATGTGCACCAACTCTTAGTACAAGAAAGAATGAGAAAGTGTATGATGCTTGTTACTTGATAAAGTCTATCAGTGAGGATGTTAGTTGGATCAAGAATTTCATTATGAACCATGGAATGAAACTTGTCATGTTTACAGAGCATTGTGATCTTAAGGTCTTTAACTTCTACAAGATTTTTTTTCTTTATTATGAGTTAAATCTTATTTATATATTTTAAACTTAAAATATTAGATTATTAATGTTACATTTTATAGTTTTGCTTCAACGGTTGTGATGTTAAAAAAAATCCGGGTTACAACAAATGGTGATTAGTCCTTAATGAGATGATTACAAAGAATATAGTGTAGAAAGAGCATATGCAGTGAAGAAAAATATTAGATGAGCTGTTTTGACATGATCTTGAATATGTTTTATCTTTCACTTTCCCTATATACAGTGTGATAAGAGATGCTGATACTGATAAGCCTTCGCTTCATCTAGTCTATGAATGGTGGGAAAGTATGATTCAAAATGTGAAGAATGCTATATTTAGAAAAGAAAGAAAAGAGCTTGAAGATGACTCGGTTTTTTTTGGAATGTTGTGCATTCTATTTTGACATCTGGGTGGAACAAGAGTAACACCCCTCTCCATTATATGGCACATTCTTTAAATGTGAGGTAAGTTTATCAACATCCTTTAGTTCATTTGATTTATTATTCTTACAAATTATAGTATAAACAAATTAGATAGTTATTAAATAACATGGTAATTAAATAACATTGTTATTGTATGTTTTTGTGGGATGGAGATATTATAAATCTCAGTGACTTGGAAAAGAGAACAATATGAAAGCTCCACATCAAGATTTAGAGATTACAAGAGAAAGAAAAAATTGCATCATGAAGTATTTCCCAAATCAAGATGAAAGAAGAGAGGTTACCATTGAATATTCTAATTTCTCTTTGGGATTGGAAGATTTTGGTAGTGTTGATGTCCTTCATGATATATTTATCTTAGAGCCTTTAAGATGGTGGGCAGTTCATGGATCTTCAGCTTCAAAGCCGCAGACCCTAGCATTTAAGTTACTTGGACAACCTTCATCATCATCATCATGTTGTGAAAGAAATTGGAGCACTTATAAGTTCATACATTCTGCAACAAGAAATAAGATTGTTCCACAAAGAGTTGAAGATTTAGTATTTGTGCATACTAACCTTCGTCTTTTATCTAGGAAGTGTTCTATTTACAAAGAAGATCCTAACCAAATGTGGGATGTCGGAGGTGACAAATTTGGATTCGTTGGATGAGATTAATATAGGAAGACTTGAGTTTGAAGATCTTTCTCATGATGAACCATAATTGGAGGCGATTGTGTTTGATGGAGTTGATGAAAATGAGCATGAAACAGTTGTCTAATTTTATATTTTAAACGTTTTTTTTTGTTTAGTTAAGTGACTTAATATTTGAGATTATCTCTTGAGATTATTTTATTTAAACTTTTGCTTTTAAATGTATGATTTTAGATATGGTACTACATTATATATATATATATATATATATATAATATATATAAACGTTTCCAACACGTATTCGTTTCCTAATTTGTTTTTGAAAAAAATCACTTCTATGCTTCTAAACGTTTTTCTGTTCCACTTACCCACTTCTGATTCCATGCAACTTAGGTAATTACCTTGTTTTCGATAATCTATTGGTATGAATCAATCGTATTAGGTAAGCCTGGCCGAATCAGTTCGATCCATTGTTTGTCATCAGTATGTATTAGCTGGTTGATCGTGTGTTGATTTTAGAGTCTTATTGGGTGTATTATCAGGTTGTTGGCTCTCATGGAGGGATCCACTATGGTTTTTCTTTGTTTTGGCGTGGGGGATGTGTTGGTTGCCACCGATCTGTCCAAACCAAAGTGTTATGTCTCGAGCTTATCGTTCTCCTTAGTCCCATCTTTATTAAAGGTAATCCTGCAATCATACTTCGCCAAGCATAAGAGAGTCTAGCCCCCAATGATCTTTGTAGGATGGATTTTTCTTGTGGTATTTGCCTTGAAGTGTTTTTGCTAGTAGGGAGTTGGGGTTTTTGCAAGATTCACCATATTTCCTTTGCTATAAGGGCTACATTGAAGTTTTAAAGGTCCTTAACACCCATTCCTTCTTGATCTTTTTTTTGGCACATCTGTTCCCAACGCTTCCAATGAATTTCACACCTTAAAATGTTGGATTTCCACTAGAGCTTAGATATTACGGATGTTAGGTTTTTATAAAAAAATTTAGGTAATTTGATACACATCATAGTGTAGATGGGTATAGTTGATACCACTACTTTTATTAGAACTTCTTACTCGCTTTGGCTTAGGAATCTGTTTTGCTAGTTGTTAATGCTACAAATCATTATGTTTTTTATGAGATGAAATGAGCTTTTTTTTATCATCCGAAAAGTTTGGGTACTCCAAGATAAAACCCTTTTCCACCTTCCTGTATGACCCTTGTAATGTCTTGGATTTCCTTCTTTAGTTGAGATGTCACTTTAGCTCCATAGATAATGTTGGACTTTTCCAAACTCGCTTTTTGCCCTGATTCCTTATTGTAAGTACTAAGAATGTTTTGAAGCTTTGTGATCTCTTCTGGAGTCCTTCAGCAAAAGAACATGATGTCGTCGGCGAAGAACATGTGGGAGACCTTTAGGTGATGATCTAGCCGCCTGCAAACCTGTGAGTTTAGACTCTGTTTAAGCCTTTTTAAGCAAGAAAATTAGGAATTTAGTTCCAATGATAAAGAGGTAAGGGCATAATGGGTCCCCTTGCCTTATACCTCTAGTGGAAGCAATGTAACCTTGGGGTTTACCATTTATGATAACCTTGTAGCTTAGTGAGGATACACATTCCATGATCAAATGGATCCATCGTTGGCTGAAGCCTTGTGCCCGCATTGTCTCTTGGAGAAAAGGCCACTTCATTCTATCAAAAGCCTTTATTATGTCAATTTTAATGGCTATATAATTTTATCATGCCTGCTTTTCCGTTCTACGTGTGTGAATTAGCTCGTGCGCGATGATTGTGTTGTGAAAGATGTTTTGTCCTTCTACAAAGGCTCCTTGTGTTTCTGATATTAGATTTGGCAGCAGGTTTTTAGTCTTCATGCAAGGATTTTCACTATTATTTTGTAATTGGAGTTGCAGAGGCTGATAGGTATGTACTCTGAGAGGTAGCTTGGGTTTTCCTTCTTGAGAATTAGGCAGATGTGAGTATAGTTCATTAGTTTTTCTACCAAAACCATTGCTAATTAAAGAGTTGACCATTTCTGTGATTTCAGGTCCAATTTGAAGCGAAAGGTGCTGATAGAAGTAGCCAGTCATTCCTTCGGGTCCTGGACTCTTTGTCGGGTGCATTCCAAAGACAACTGCTTCTATCTATTCTCCTGTTGTTGTAGCGGTTAGTTTCTCATTCTGTGAATTGGTTATCTTGGGGGTAGTTGTAGCCATGAGCCTTCAAATTAGAGGTCGTTGTTTCAGCGGAGTATAAACCAGAAGTAGTCATGTGCTACTTGAGTCATGTCTTTCTCTGTGTAACATACCTCTCGTGCATCGTTCATGAGGGAGGTGATGTGATTTTTTAGCTTTCTTTGCTTGGTTGCTGCATGGATGAAACATGTGTTCTTATTGCCTTTTTCAGCCATTGAAGTCGTTTTTTTTGCTGCCAATATACTTCTTCTTGTTTGTAGGTTATGTGTAACTCTTTCTTGAGATTTCGGAGTTCTTGTATGTTGAAATTTGGGTGACATGTTTAGTAGTCACTTTTTGCTTTGAGTTTCTTGATTTGTTTAGCTGAGTTGTAGGGGGTGTTGTGCTTCCATTGACTGATTTTTCTTCTGCAGGTTCGTATGCAAGAGCCAAGGGGGGATCTAGTGTGAGTGGGTGGAGTTTTTCAGCCTTTTATAGCTGCCTCTTCAAATCCTTCAATCTTAACCCCCGTTTATCAAATTTAAACGACGATCGGTGGGGGTGCATTTGTCCTGCAATTTGTATCAACAACGGACTATGATCTGAGGCTACTCGTCTTAAGTAATGTTGTTTTGTTCGTGGGTATTCCTCCATCCATTCTGCAGTTGTAAGTGCTCTATCAAGCCTGCATTGCACTATTGCATCATGTCTAACTCCATACCAGGAAAGTGGGTCTCTTGTGTATCTTAGTTCTTTTAGTCCACAAGAAGATATAATTATGTTAAAGGCCATAAAAGAGTTTGGTTGTTTTTCTCTTCTTCATCTTTTCTCGTCATTGTTTTTTATCTCATTGAAGTCGTCCATTAACAGCCAAGGTAGACCAATGTCATTTCGCAGTCTAGCAATTCGTTCCCATACGTATTTCCTAGAGGCACTGTCTGGAACCCCATAGATTCTTGTGATGCATACTCTTTTCCCTTGTCATGTTACGTTTGCCGATATGTGGTTTGTGCTGCTTGATATTATAATCACTTGTACTTTTGTTATCCATAGGAAGGCAAGACCTTCGCTCAGTCCAGCTGTTTCAATTGTGTGTATACCCGTGTAACCAAGGTGTCCTGCTAGGTTGTCTATGTAAGTTCTCTTTTTTTTTTGTCCATTAGGAAAAAACATTCGGGAAAAACCGACCACGTATTTTCCTAAGTTGTCGAACTGTCGGGGTGTTCCCCGCCCCTTGAGAGTTCCAACTTAGTGTGTTCATAGGGCACTTTGTGGTTTTAGGATAACCACTAACCCTTCATTTTCTTTCACAGGTGTGACACTGCTTGGAGTTGAAGCTCGTGTCTTAGGACTAGTTTTTTGGGGCTGCACTGGCGGAATTTGTTCTGAGGTAACCATTTGTGTGTTGACATGCTAGGTTTTTTTGGGAACTCGACTAGGTTGGCTGAGTGAGCACGGGATGGGGACTTTCGCCCGTTTTGAGTCCCTAGGAGATGTATCTCCTCTAGCTCTCTTCCTTGGGTGTTTAGGGTCATGTTCTGAGGAGCTTTCTCTATTTCCTTTAGTCCCTTTTGCTCCAATGAGTATGCTACACGAGATGGAGTCACTAGGCATCTTGTCTTTCGGTACCCCCTAGTGGGTGTAGACTGATTTGCGTGTGGAGTTCTATAGTCAAGAGTACGTTATTGTTTATAGCTTTTCCGCCCGTGCTCCTTGATAGGGGGTGCTTTTGACACATTTACAAGCCATGTTTTTCGTAGTTTTATCTTTATCTTTAGGAGCATTTGGAGCATTTTAGGTATATTTCACTTCAAGGAGGCAAGAAAGGACAAATGAAGAGAAACGAGCAAAAAGGAGCAAAAACTCGTGAAGTTATGAAGTCACCACCAAAGGGCACGACCAGGGCAACTATGCCCATGGTCGTCGGCATCAATATAGCACGAAGGAGACTTCTGGGTGTCACGACCCGACCGCGTCCATCACTGGCGCATGGTCGGGTCCCTTCACAAAACAGA
>KE152714.1:23423-39788 GCA_000411095.1 Aethionema arabicum
CAATAAAATTAGGTGTAAACTATAATCCATAATTATGCTCAAATTTATAAAAATGTGAGGAATATGAACAACTGAATTATTATTCTTTAGCAAATGGCTACATGTCATCAAGTTCTACTTGAAATTCTATTAGAGGTATTCCAAGACGATGCCGATGTGGAGAACCAATAGCAATACTAACGTCACATACAAAAATAAACCTGGGACGCAAATTTTATAGATGTACCGCAATGAACAAGGTTTAAATGGTCTTTCAATCATGTTCTTGTTATGAAAATATAACTTTGTTTTCATATCTATCATAATAAGATTATTTAGATGATTTTAGGTTATATCCGATCATATATTTAAATGGGTTTATGAAGCGACATCGAAAGAATTTGAAGTTTTGGTGGAAAAACAAGAAATTTTTACAATTAACATGGATAAAACAATGGATAGTGAAGAGAAGCTGTTTAAAAAACTAGAAGCACTTGAGGTTGAAGTATCAAACATGAAAAAAAAAAGATGAAACAAATTGTATTTGGTTTTGTAATTATTGGATGCATTTACATGGTTTTTAAAATTTGTAGTAATATTATTTGAGGTGTAGAACTTTATGAATTTGTAATGCTATTTTACCATTCACGGTAAATGGTTTTTAAACTTTTTAATTAAATAATTTCTATGTTACCATTAACCGAAAACCATACAACCATAAAATAAGCATAACCATTCAAACAATTGGAAGAAAGTCATATACCATTAAGATAACCGAAAACAATAGTTCAATATATCATTTAAACAACCGAAAGCAATGGTTCGCATACACCATTTAAACACGTTCACATACACCATTGAAACAACCAAAAAAAATGGTTCACCCTAAACCATTTAAAACTAGCTTACGACTTCCTTCAAATAACCATCTTGTTGCACTCGTGCTGATAAAACATGGTGGACGATATGACCTTGTTAGTGTTTGTGTCTATGACTCTTTCTCATGCATAGGTAATCGTCACCTATCAATGAACGATGAAATAGTCCATGAGAATCCTACAAAATACAAAATTAGCTTTAGTAAACTAATGTCGTCAATGAACTATGTTTGTTTATGCATTTTAACATCACCTCTCTTATAGTTGGTTGACTATAAAAGATAGGTTTTGACAACAATTGAGGTTGTTCGACTTGTTTTTGCATTGTTGTCTCAATATTTTTCTTAGGACGATGTATTATTTTATTTGGTTGAGCTGATGAAGAGCATGACACATCATTTTTTACAAGATCTAACATATGTCCTGTCCGTTGACATTTTTTACATCTCTACAAATGTAAAACCATTTAGTCTGAAGTTGAAACCATATAAAAAAAATCAGAAATGATAAAGTAAAGAATTGGCTTACCATGGCAATGATCTTGGCTTTAGATGATTTCTCCCAAGGCTCAACCCTTCGCATGTGTTTCGCTTGTCCTCCCCTAGGACACCTATCTGGTGGAAGTAAAACAATGACATATCGATGTTTTCTCCACATGTTACTCCTATTCATAGGATTTATACATTCTTGATAGCACTCTTTCCATCATGAAGTGAAAATAAGCTAGAGACAAGTGTCTCACGTTTAATGGCCTTGTCATCTTCATAGAGGGATCTAATTATGTGTGCGTAAGGTATTCCACTCACTGTAAACTGCCTGCAAGTGCAAGATTTGTCTCCCCTTATCTTCACGTGATATTTCTTTTGAAGATGGTCAATCTCATATTTACCTCTCCCTGAACTGCATGCTTTACAATCATAGGATAAACGTTTCTGGATATCAAGTTGTATTGTTATCCAAGGAGTTAAATGACCTTTATACTTCTCAATCTCCTCGATTTTAGTCTTGTTGGAAGACATCACGTACCGACGTATAAACGCTAGCAAGACCCACACGTGCTTATGGCATTCGTTGGTTATAACGTTGTTGAATGACTCACTCATATTGTTCTCCACAACATCAGATTTCGTATATTCTTAAAAAAAATCCTGAAAAAACATTTATAAAAACAATCACAAAAAAATTCTAAAAACACTCAGAAAAGTTCTAAAAACAGTGAGAAGACAGTCATTAAAACAGTCCTAAAACAGTAAAAAAGGACTTAAAACAGTCCTAAAAATAGTAAAAAAACATTCACCAAAACCACACATAATAACATACTTAAAATATTGCATCTCTACCAATAACACTTAAATTTGTCCTCTCATTGTACCTTTTAGATGTGCTCCATCTAGATGTATGACTCATCGGCATACAAGCTTTTAACCCTGTTTCTGAGCACATAAACAAGCATAAAATCTATTGAAAACCTTAGCCTTAGTCTCAACAAAAACAATTGATCCAGGATTCGTCTCTTTTAGTCTCGTGCTCTTTGGCATTTATCTTTCGACATTCTTATGCAGTCAACTTCTAATCTATCCTTGATTACTCGGCCCTTCAAATGACACGTATTAAATTCTTTAAAAAAAAAGTGGAAGCAATTTTTTGGGTTGTATACAACTTGATTTTACCGCTCGGAGCGCAAGCATGATTCTTCTCATATGCTCGCACCACAAACAACCAATTAATTTGAAACACTGTTCACAGAAGCATATATGTGCAACTTACATTCTTCTTCCACGCAAATTGCAGTAAACCTTATTATTTTCAGATTTACTAAAAGCAATATTACACTTCTCTTTGATCGCATATGTTTCCACCACTTTCTTGAACCTATCTTTAGTCTAAAAAATGTGCCCAATATCGAACTTTACTTCTTCATCACCAATCTCGTCATTCTCTAAATCATAATACACTGTACCTATTTCTTTATCAGTAGAGTTTTCAGCTTCATCCGCACATACCTCTTCTTCATCATCAGATGATTCTTCTAAGTTTTCAGTCCTATGGCCCTCTAAATTTGGATCACCACTTTTTACCACATCTATATATTAATAAACTCAACACCATGTGAACTCTCTACCATTTCGAAAACATCATCATCACTTACCAAATATGTCTTACGATAACCTTCTACTCTTGCCGGAAAGTAAGAGAATATATCCATATTAGAAGTATATCATTTTGCAATAACCATATCGGGGAAAGACTGCAATGTCGGAAAGTAAGACTGCAATAACCATATTGGCCTTACCCTTCAATCTTCGTTCATTTTTTTCTCTAAGACACGAGAGATAGAAAAACCGAGTCGCTTCCTTTAATCTAGGAAGAATAAGACCGAAATCAAAGTCGAAGGTACTTCCATCGTAACCGAATTTCCTTCATATTTTCTGCTCTTACTTGATTACGATTATCCATTGAATGATGTCGTCCCAAAAAACCCTAACAAATGATTATTTAGGTTTACTCTTCGACCTATCTTCTATGTTTTATCTTTCCTTTTGAGGCTTTCCTTATATATTTTTGGATTTAGGAACGATATTTTCCTTATTTTTTACTCTTTTCCTTCTTTTTACTCTATTGGTTTGGGTTTTGTTTCGGTTTATGTATTGTTCTTTGCAGCTTTCTGTGACCTATTAACCGCATCAAAGCAATTTTGCATTTCCCCCGGTGATGGCTTCTTCGATTCAAGAAAACCCGCTTTGTTTGCATTTGTATGTTCTGGTGTTCTCATGTGCAAATTGTAAGTCTTTGGGTTTATTATCCAAGAACATGGTTAGGTCATTCTGGCAAAATGTTGCAAGAACAAATCTGTTGGATACCTAATTTTATAACTCGTTTTTGTTTAATGTTGTAGGTTGTTACAGATTTATGACTTGATTGGTTTGATAAGTCCTTTGCTCTTCAAAGCTTATGGACTAGACAACAAAGTTAGAATGGAAAGGAACAACAGGTGTAGTTTTTTATGTGGTTTGCACATTAAGCTTGATCCTCCTTTTAATGGTTTCTAGATACGTAATTTGAACAACAAATGTTTGTTTATTTCAACAGGGACTCCTTTTAATGGTTTCTAGATATGTAATTTGAGCAACAAATGCTTGTTTATCTTGCTTCATTAGTTCTTTTGTAGATTTTAACAGCTGTAGCTCTGCAAATTCTTCTGATATGTTTTTTTTGTCTTCACATATTTCCTTAGGTTATTTTCTAGCCGAATTTGTAAAGATCTTATGGCATTTCCCGGTTCTTGGTAGTGTGCAGTATGTAAGTATAAATACATCATTCCAAATTCGTTAGAAATGTTCATTTAATTCACTTTCCATTCTTATCACATGAACATTACTCAAGCAATCATATTACCGACTTGTTCTTACGACAATCGTGTGTTATTTTCCAACAATTTGTTTTCATATGCTTCTATTTATGCACACTAGTACCTGCAATGTTCTTTAGGTTTAATGCGTTGGAGGAAGAAGATGACTCCAAAATCTATTCTTGATTGGGCTAAAGAGTTTGTACAGAATTGTCCAACCACAATTCTAGTAGCCAAGCATTTTCAACAACAATTTTTCTATAAACTATTGTTTTATTTAAGTTAAAATTATTCTCGACCAAAAAGTCGACCGAACCTTGTTTTTGGTCGACCTTTGGTCGACAAATATTATTGACCAAAACTCTACCAAAAAAAATGTGGTCAATTTTTGGTCGATAGAATTTTCGACCATATTTTCAGCACTTGTATTTTCGACCAATTTATTTTATCGATGCTCGATTTTTGACCAAGCGTTTTGGTCGAAAAATTGGTAAAAAAAATGCCTCTTTTTTCCAATTTTCGACAAAAACTATGGTCGAAAAATGGTGTGTTTCCTTGTAGTGTACATTAGTAAAATGACAATGTTTTACATGTCGTTTACTTCAGTTACAGTAGGGTTCAATTTGCTAAAAATTAAAAAGTTAGGGGTTTATTTACACCGTTTCAAAAGTGATGGTTTAATTAGTGAAAACACCAACTTCTGAGTTTTTTTTTTGCATTCATCCCCTAAAAATGTGTATGTGATATTTTGATGCAAGTGTTCTAGATTGTCATGTCTATAAATTGAATCTTTGATGTTCATTTTTATTCAGACCTATTTTAATTTTCCTCTACATATCATTTTTTCTCACTTGATTTAAGAAAATGGGTTCTCGTTCTTGTGGATATACTCATGAAGAAGATAAATTTATATGTCAAGTTTACATGGAAATTTCTCAAGACCCAAACAAAAGTGTCAATCAAACATCAAACCAATTTTGGGGTTGTGTAAGTAAAGCCTACAAGAGTGAAAATTTTCCAACTGAACATTCAAAAAGATCTATGCAATTTCCTATGCAACTTATGAGAAATCAACAAAGAAGTTGCATGCATGCATCAAACAATGTGAAAATAGATGACAAAGTGGTGCTTCAAGTAATGATATTGTGAGTATTATTCAACACCCTTTCAACTTTTTAACCTTACAATAATTTTGTTTAATAAAATTAAACATTCTACTAATTATTTTTATTTCATATTTTTATTTTCTTATATTTTTAAATTTCTGGGACATATTAATAACAATTTATCGATAAAATTAAGTTAAAATATCAATTTAAATTAAATTAAATTAACTAAAATTGAGATAATTTTTGTAATGCAAACACCCAATCCAATTTATAATAAACACACATAACTTCATTACTACATGCGGCACAGCTCATAAACATTAACAAAATTAATCACACAACACATAGATACATAAAAATGTCTTTAATTTCAGAACATTATGAATTTCACTCAGATCCGTTTAACTAGATATGCTTGCAATTCATGATGTACATTTGAATCGCGTAATTTAGATCTAGCATTCATATGATTTATAAATGCAGGTAACACCTCGATCGAGAATGGTTGTAGTGTACTAGAACCAATTGTCTCAAATTGATCATAATCAATCAAAGGTTGAACAAATGTATCACGTTCATCCTCAACAATCATATTATACAATATGATACATGACCGCATGATGATAGCCCAATCGGTTATGTTCGACATAAGAGCTAGTTTGCGAATGATTTTAAATCGAGTTTGTAAGACTCCAAATACATGGTTGATGTCCTTTCGATATCATTTTTGATGTTGTACAAATAACTTGCCTGGTTAAACAGGATTTTTGCCCGTTTTAAATAAATCTTAAGACTTATCGTTAAATAGTATATCTAAGGGTCGAACACAAATTCGTATTATGCACTAAAGAGTTCAAGTTAAAGTTTTAAGCTAAACCAAGTTGAAGTTTTTTTTGGGGTTTGCTTAAAGAAATTAACGCTAAGTAGAAGACTAAAACTAGATTGGATGAACTAATTGATTAAAGATGCGAGGTTAGGGAATCAAATATGGATTTTTGGCTAGAACTCTTCATATTCAAGTTCAATTTAAGGATCATAATCTAGACTCAAACATAATTTTTGATTAATCTACTCTCATGACATTAATCACTATTCTTGCAAGCCAAACACCTAAACTCTCATTTGGGTTTGAAATTGCAAGAATGCTTTAAGAAAAAGTTTGATTTGTCCACAAATGTCTAAACATCAACTCTCATTGACTTAGAACATTTGTTTCCCTAATGTATTTCCAACAACTTATGAGCTTTTGGCACTATAAGTTGTTTTGGATCCAAATCTAGTAGATCAAGCTAGATTTGACATTATTCATTTAAGTCAACCTGTAGATTGCACTTGAGTTTTACTTATTTGAGGCTTTCTAATTCATTTCTCTCGATTTTAACCCTAACCCAACATTAGATCTACTCAAACATGCCTAAAGACATAAAAAGTGAAATAAAACATAACGAAGAAAAATTAAACATTGAAATAGACTTAAAACTGAAATTAAAATGAGTTTAAGAGTAGAAGCATTTCACTACAAGTTAAAATCCCAAGAAGTGAGCTTTCAAATCACCATTAATGTCAAAGAGACAAAACAACTTGAAAATGACAAAAAATGGCTACAATTTTTTACCTAAAATTGTATTTATAGGTCCATAAAACACACAACTTCATTTAAGTCAACCTGTAGAAAAGACGGGACAAATATCGATCGGTATTGTGGAATACCGATCGGTATTCACGTCCCCTGGATCTCGTTTCTTCATTTCTTCAGAATACCGATCGGTATTTTGGTGTACCGATCGGTATTTGTTACCCCTGGTCCTTCTCTCTTCGATTCTTGATAATATCGATTGGTATTTTGCTGTGCCAATCGGTATTTTGTTGTGCTGGCTGCGTCTTTCACCAATACAGATCGATATTTACCGATACAGATCGGTATTTGATGTTGGTTCGTTGCTTTTGAACGTTTTTACTCCAATTTTCACTCCTTTAGCCTAAGGTTTTCTCGATTCCTTTCATGTTCACATCTATCATCTTTTTGCACCGATTATTGACCTAAAACACACTAAAGAAAAGGGAAAACAACGTAAAACAAGTCCAAAAGCATATTCAAAATGCAATATATCATATGGTTCACTCTGAAGAAGTCGAATTGATTTAACGAAAGTTGGATACGAAGTATAGATACCGTGAGCTAGATAATATGTCATATTATAAGGACATTGATTTACGAAAAAGTTCACCCTTGGCGTATTTCCATGTTCAATATCACCGAATATCGGTGACCGATCTAGAACATTTATATTGCTCAATTGCTTCAAGAATAACTGTGGTGGTTCCTTTATCTCCCCTGAGTAAATTGGCATTACCACACTATAGGACAATTTTTTTTCATTTTGAGTGCATGCAATCGATACTCCCAAACATCCCCGAGAACATCCGCTGCTCGTTAACATGTAAAATTCTTTGCAAGTCGTCTTGAGTTGGAGCTCTAAGTTATATTGGGTCCTACAATTGTATGATTCTTTTACAGAATCTACAAATGTTGTAGAACCTCATATTTTCATGTATTCATTCACCGCGTGAGTTGTCATACCATATGCTAACAATTGCAATGCGGTGGGACATTTTGCTAGTGGAGATATACCATCTTTATTGGTTGCGTCAACTTGTTGGCTAAAATAGTTGTCACAATGAGATAGGGTTTCAACTATCTGAAGGAAAATATGTTTTTGCATCCGGAATCACCAACGAAACATTGCATCATCATATTTGGTTGATTAACAAAATAGTCGTTAATGAGTCTTTGGTTTGCGACTACATGATCTCGTTTGATATATTTTTTTTTGTTGCGACGTGGATAATTTTCTTCAATTTTGTTGTGACACTCTCTAAACCGGTTGATGGTATACCTTTCTTCAATTTGAGATCGTTTTTTGTAAGTTTCGATATCCAAAGGAAATTCCGGTGGATCCATTGTTTTTTTTTTAATTGATATTATTTCATCAATTGAGAATAAGTTCCCTTTTATAAAAAATCGAGTGGAGAAATACAAAGATAAAGATAAGATAAAAATCCGAGAAGATAAAATAAAAGATAAGGGCTTCATTACATTGTTGGAAATTAATTGAATACTTACAAACAAACATTAGGCCATCCTTATTGGTGACATCTTAACAAATGTCTAATTAAAAAAAATAAAAAGAAGAGAGAGAAGAAGAAGAAGAGAGAGATAGGAAGAAGAGAGAAGAGAGAAAAAAAAGTGTGTCCTATTAGTTAAGAAAAAAAATGCAATTTAGTATACTTAAATTTTTTTTAGTATATTAATGTCTAATATTATATTATATTTTATTCATTAGACATTTCCATTATACACTTAAGTGTGTGGAATGGAGATGCCTTTACTGAACGAAATGACAAACTAACATTATTATACGAAATGACAAACAATTTTATTACATGAAATGACAAACAACCACTAATTTCCAAATAGATTGTTGCTCAACTTCTCCAATAGTTTTTTGCTCTGATCATCGAGATGTTCCTTCTCAATTAGCTTCATTAACATCTTCATCTTGTAGGTTTGAGTTTTTTCTTTCTTCTCTTTGGTTATTTGCTCTAGTTGTTCTACATCTTGCATATCAGATGTTTGAATTCATTCTGCTCTTCATTAACGACTTTCAATGCTACACCTTTACCCTTTTTTCGTAGTTTTTTTAGTTGCATCCCTTCCCATGGGGCAAACTCTAAATTCTACATAATTGGAGTCACTTGTATCACTTTCATGAGCTCTCTTCGATCCACTACTCCCGGACTCAATATTTCCTCCTACCTGACTCCCGAAACGTGGTTTATCACGGATAGCAAGCCATTCTGACATTAAATTGAAATGTCCATTCTTACCAGTTGAATATAGTTCATCTGTTTTAACCAATACATCATTCTTCGACCACCTGCTTTGTTGCATACGTTTAGCATTGTCGTAAGCGCCAATCCATTTGCCCAACTATTGGTTCACGTAATTGAAATGATTTATGCACGAAACTCCATCACGCGAAGGGTGAAATGAATAATACTCAATAATCTTACCCCAATATGATTTACTCTTTTGGTTTCTGCCAACAATGTTGTCGGTTTCATGTTTAATCTATATGCTCAAACACCAAATTTTTGCTCAGCTGTCTATTTGAGGTTTTTCCAACGAGCAGAAGGTAAATATTCTTTAGTTGAAGTAGCTTCATCAGCACCATTCATCCCTCAAAAATTTATCTATGTAGAAATTTGGTAGAAATCCATAATTAGGAACATTTGGGGGTTGATTGAAAGATGAATTTTGAAATTGATAATTGTTGGGATTTGGATAGAAAAATAGATAATTAGTGGAATTTTGTGTAAAATTATTGTTGGAATTTGGATAAAGAAAAGAAAAATTAGTAGATTTTGTAGTTGATTATTGTTAGAATTCATTTCACAAAAAAAAATATTAAAGATATAAATTAAAGTTTATGAAATGAAATGAACCAAGTCTCTGTATATAAACTTTACAAAATTGTGAATTTTTCGTATAAATGTTTTTTTTTAAATTGATTTCTATTAAATAGTTGATGGTTAATAGAAAAAATGAGATAAAAATCTATAAAATAGCATCAACCAATTATAATTTGATATGTGTTATAATAAAAAAAACAAAAAATAAATACGTGTTCTACTTTTTAGTTTTTCAACCATGCCTTTTCAACATAAATTAATCTATGTAATATTTTTCATTTATTCTACATGTAGATTAAAACAATTCAACTATTGAAAAAAAATCAACAACCTAATGAAAATAGTTCTAGGTGAAGTTTTTTTTATACAATTTACCCTAATTTTCATGATTCAAAACGAAAATTAGATCAACAAGATAATTATTGGATCTCTTCATTTTATAACTTTCTTAATTTGGAGAATTATGTTTTTAGCTTGTGTTCATGATCCTATTTCGTAAACTGGCTCCTGATTTATATTGGTCACTCTAGAATCTTACGCATAACTGATCTCAATTTCTTTTTATTCGATTAGACGTTATATTATTCTTTCTTTGCCTCATATATGAAATCGATTATTTTCTTATATAGTCATGACAAAATGAGTCAAAGTAGGGATTTGCAAGATTTAAATAAAACATTTTACATTACAAGATGCTTTAATTTAGTGTAAAGATTTTAATACATTATAGGTATGCACGTGAGAACATCAGAAGATAACAATCAATTAATTGTTTTTTTACTATTCCCATCAAATGGTGACAAACTCAGATCCAATCTAATGCTATAAAACAAATAAATAATAATTGAGATTTGAAAAGTATGAAAAAAAAACTGTGGTATCACTTGTATAACTTCTCTGTCCGTGCGAACTTCAAGTCTCTGTCAAAAGTAAAAACTTTTCCTGGCAACAAATTGGCAGTAGCAGAGATTCCTCTGTACACTAATCTGGTGGACACAACTTGTTCCGACCAAAGACCAACTTCGACAAGATTGCCTTCTCTCCAACATATGTTTACTGTCACACCGCCTCGTGCCTTTAGCCCTTTCACGCAACCGTTAGGCCATTTATCTGCTGGAAGTGCTGGCAGCAAAAACAGATCCTTCGCTGTACTCTGCACTAACATTTCAGCTACTGCTGCTGTGAACCTGCGAATAAAGTAGTCGCCGAGGTTAGACCGGTCATCGAAATGGTTTGCTTATGGAATCAAATAGGACATTAGGAGTCTTGGTCATGTTCAGAACATAAATCATATTGAAATTGAGGGAACTTTTAATGCTTAATTCTGCATTTTGATAAAGAAAAATGATTAAGAAAATCTCCAACTTTTACCAATTGTTAAATTAGTATCCCAACTATTGCAACAATTGAATTATTTTTGAATTTGTTACATGTAGTTAAATAAATATCCAACTTCTTAAAATATGGTAAATGAGATTATGTTCGTTAAATTCAACCACCAAATTATTATCAAAAGAATTAGTGTAGTGACCTAAAACAACTATTAGATCGTTATTTTAGGTTACTACAGTAACTGTTTTGGTAATGACTTGGTGGTTGATATTTTAAAAAATTAGAGTTTCATTTAACTACTTGTAATAAATTCAAGATTAAATTAGTTATTGCAATAGTTGGATATTAATTTACTTGGTGAAAATATGAGATTTTTTTTAGTCATTTTCTCTTTTGGAAAAAATGCAATCATCTTGCATACCTTAAATCTAAGATATGCAAAGATTTTGAAAGAAATTGCCTCACTTACCCAAAGTTTGCGTCGATCTGGAATGGTGGGTGTGCTGTAAACAAGTTACTATACAGTCCTCCTTCATAGTTGGCTTCGTGTAACGGATCAACCAGATTAAAAATATGCTTAAGCATCCTATACGCATGTTCGCTATTGCGAAGCCTAGCCCATAAGGCGGCTTTCCACGTGGTCGACCACCCCGGTCCTTCCTCTCCTGCATCAGTTCAATATACATGTTGTTCCATGTCAAGGACTTTGCAGAACACAAAAAAAAGCTAATGGTAGAAAAGAGAGAGAGTTACAAACCTCTTTTGATAAGGGTTACTTCCACAGCTTTAGCAAGTTCAGGAGTTTTTTCAAGGGAGATTGTGTGACCCGGAAAGAGGCCAAAGAGGTGTGAAACGTGTCTATGATGTACATCTGGGTCCTCGAAGTCTTGTGCCTACATAGCATTGTTTAGGAATTAGAGGGTGAATGTCTGTAAACTAGAATATAAGGTGTTAAATCTTGGCCTAACTCACCCATTCCATGATAGAACCATCCTTTGATATTCTAGTGGGCGGAAGATTTGCTTGAGCAGCAATGACTTTACTAATAAGAGTTTCGTTTGATTTTCCCAAAACCTGTAGATAAAACTCATAAGTTTCCATGATTTCTTTCATTGTTTTATTTAGAGATCATGACAAAAAAAAACTCTATAAGTTAGCCGAAAACCCTTCTATTTTAAAATCTCCCTTACCTCTGAAGCAGAAACAATATCAGAGAAGACTTCCTTTACAATTGCAATATCCATGGTTGATGAGAAACTAACACTTGCAGGCTTGCCATCAGGAGCCATAAACATATGTTCAGGCGAAGTCGATGGATTGGTCTGAAGATATCCATCTTTACCTTTGATTAGCCAGTCTAAAAGAAACAATGAACATCCTTCCAAAAGTGGATATCCCTTCTTTGAAAGAAATTCCTAGAATCAATGAACAAAATGCTGAGTCGTATATTTACTAAATATAGCAAGAGAGGTTAAGAAAGTGATAGGAAGCGAGGAAACTGGGGATCTTACCTTGTCCATTGTGTATGTGTAATGCTCCCATACATGAGTACAGAGCCAAGCTCCACCCATTGGCCAGAGCGCCCACACAGCCTCACCTCTGTCCGGTGAAGTTTTTGCCCATATATCTGATACTTGATGTGCCACCCAACCATTTGCTCCGTAGTTCACCTATGCCGAATCAAAATAATTATCTACTGTTATAAGTTGCGCCTAGGCCCTGCCTAGATTCCAATTAATTTTGCATCCGTCTAGGTAAAAATTGATTTAGTTGGACTAATTAGTCAATCAAAACCTCTTAAAATGTTTTTTTTTTGTCTATTTTGTTTTAAAACGATATTCTTTTGAATTATATTCTTCTAAAAAAAGAACAAAATATACAGTTAGACTATCTTTTAACGCCTAACTCCCGACTAGTCGCTCAAGATGCTACACCACTATTGCCGCCTAACTAGCGCCTAGCGATTCCTTGAACCTTGGAATTATTAGACTACTAACTAATTCATGGCATTAAGGCCATGTTATGAACACAAATGCATCACATATCGGTTAAGTATATGCTGGACAAAAGAAATTGACGGCGAATAGATAACAATAGCAAGCACTGATGCTATCTAGAAATGCATAAGCGGTTATTGATCGTGTTACATTCAGTTAATTTCATAAACTGATGTAACATTGTAGTGAATGATCAAGACAACGGATAGAAACGTACTTGTGCTGTCTTGTGGCCATTTATCGATAAGGCAGACATATAATCGAACAATGGTTCCTGACACTCCCCGATATTGGTAGGAAGAGAATGCCAATAGTTCATCTGGAGATTAACGTTCAAGTGAGGAGCACCACTGCAATTTCACAGAACAAAAAGGAGTCAGTTACATTACAATGTCATGAAATTGGCATAATGTTCTAAAAATCATGCCTAGGCCCTGTTTAGCTTCCGATTAATCTCGTATTCGCCTAGACAGTAGGCACCAATATTTTGTTAAAATCACGCAATTTATTGTAGTGATTGGTGCATCCTAATTGGTAAAAAAATTAATTTAGTTGGACTAATCAGTCAGTCTAATGTCTAAATCTCTTTTAAAAAAAATTGTTTGTCTAATTAGTTTTAAAACAATATCATTTTGACTTCTCTCTTTTAGCCTAAGAACAAAACAATATCATTTTTAAACAATGAAAAAGAACTATTTTTTTTATGGGTTGATCTAAATATGTATTATGTTCTTAACTCATGATGATTGTACACTTAATTTTATATATTCATATTTAAATTTGACTATGTATTAATAAAGTATAGTTAGTTTGAAAAGTATGTATCATTATAATAATTAAATCTATTCAAAAAATATATAGTTAGATTATATTTTAACCGCTTAGGCCACCCCGTTTAAGCCTGGACTAGTCGTTCTAGACGCTAGGTCCGTATTGCCGCCCGACTAGCACCCAAACGATTATAAGAAAAGAAAACATAATAAGAAGAAAGAGAAACTCACTCCCATGGCGGCTGAACGTCTTTGTTCCATATCCCTTGCAGGTTAGCCACCTGAGTCCCTGGTCTTGAAGAAGATATAAGTAAGTATCGACCATATTGGAATAAAAGTTCCACCATTGAAGGATCTTCATCGGTTTTAAATGATTGCACCCTCTCAGCAGTTGAAGCTGCTCGCTTAGTTTCATTCAAACTCCCAGAAAGTTGTAAAGAGACTCGTTTGAATAGATTCTGATAGTCACTGACATGACGAGAGTAAAGATTAGAGTATGAATATTTCTGAATTGAACTGATTCTCTCGATGCATTCCTTTGCAGGATCTTTCTTAGAATCCACAGGCTTTGTAAATGGCCCGTCGAAATTAGACGCAGCTGCTAGAAACAGAACCGCCCAGTCTGCATTTGCAACTCTTAGTTTCTTACCACCTAAGGAAGACACAGAACCAACACTGCTGACCCTCACTTCAACAATCGCGGCGAATTGCAATCCTTTATGATCATCATAAGGTATATTTGAGGCGTTTATACTTTTCTTGAGGTTTACAGGAAGACGTTTTGGCCGACAACTTCCTTTCATCAGAATCTGGTTTGCCTTGGGATTTGTCTCTGAATGGTGATGCAATTCACTGTCAAAAGATATCGTAAAAGACAGAGATTTGGATTTGCTTGCAGAAATGTTGACAGCAATGATCTGATCTGAACTAGAAGCAAAGAACTCCCTTGAGTATTCCACCGCACCAACCGAGTAGCTTACTTTAGCTACTGCTGTTTCCAAGTCGAGTTCTCGGTGATAAGAGTCCGGAGTGTACTTGCGATGTGAGCTGTCGAAATCTAACTTGAGATCTCCCACCAACTGGTAAACCTATACAGAGCAAATAAGGAAAATCACAGAGATTATTCTTCAATATATTTGACAGCTTCTGAAGTATCAAGAAGTAAAATACACGAAAGAATCAGAACATACATCAGAAGGATGGCCTGACAATTTGACAGCTTCTGAAGTAGCTTCAACATATTTTCTGTCATCAACAAGCCTCCTAACCTCTGCTAATGCTTCTGGTGCATTAGGGTTAGTGTAATCTGCTGGAACTCCCGTCCAAATCGTGTCCTCTATAAATCAAAGCCACAACATATTTAGATTTGAGATCCACATAAATCAGCTCAATAAATACCACCAAACTTCCTAAATTTGGACATTCAAATTGATTCAACATTGGGTTTTTCGATTCAAATCGATATCAATGGAAACAAATGACTAATAATCAAATCTCGGAAGATAAGCTTGAAGAACAGCAGAAATTGTAAAAATGCATTTATGATTTATCACCTAATGCCCTAGAAAACGAGAGAGGGGGGAAAAGCAATAGAGCCTAGAGAAGCAAAATCAAAGGTCGTTTACGCTACCATTGAGGTTAAGGATCTCAGAGGAGACGCCGCCCCAGATTGTAGCGCCGAAACGGCCATTTCCGATAGGAATAGCGTCGGTCCAATTTCTAGCTGGTCCATTAAACGTTAGCTTTAGCGGCTTCGAGCGATCCTGGCTCTCCACCAATGCTGTCTCCAGTGATTTCCGTACCGGAGTTCTCCCTCCCTCGGCAAAGGTTATAGTGAATAGAAGCAGAAGAAAGCTGAGATGGAGGAAGAAGCAGAGCTTTTCCGCCATTGCTCTCAGTGAGTTGCTTCACTCGAGGAGAAAGACTGTTTCACTGGATGGATATGTATGTATAAATTATGGTGGAGGATATTTTTGTCCGCTTAAAGAGAGAGAAGAACCAAAGCTTTTTGCCACTAAAAGACAACGCAATTAACTAATTCTGGATCCATTTTAACAAAATAATTGTTCTCCTTGTTTCTAGGTTTTTACAGAAAAAAAATATAATTTAATTTTAAATCAAATATATTGTATTTATTTTTTCTCTTCGGTCATATGTAGATCATATTAATTAGTACAAATTAAATATAGAAATTAATATTATTACGGTTCAAATTTACTTTGAGGGATGAATGAAAAAAAAAATTTGTTAGCGTTTTCACCGATTAGATCATTACTATTGAAAATATGTTAAAAAAACTCTAACATTTATATTTCAGCAAATTAAAGCTTTCCGTTAAAATGACTAACGGATTTCAACTGTGTTTTGATAAAAACAAAAAAAAAACATTTAAAATTCATCTAATAACCTATAAAAAATCTTAAAATTCCCCAAAAAATTTTAACTTTTTTTAAAAAACATGAGAAAGTATAAAAATTG
>KE152719.1:0-27943 GCA_000411095.1 Aethionema arabicum
GTCTCGAACCAGGTCAAGTTTCGGCCTAGAGCCGCGGCAGCGTCTTCAAGAGTAGCGTAAGATAGCATTGTGTGTGTATTATATCAAGAATAGAGAAGTAATTGGGTTTAAATAGAGATGAAGCTGGTGTGTTGTGATGGATTTGTAGGGCTGGATTTATCTGTCTAAGGAATGTTTTTAAGACTAATTAGGTGTGGTTGAGTGTTTTAATTAAATGGTTTAGATTACAATGTAACTTTAATTTTTTTTTTTTTTTGTTAATTACGAATGTGTTACTTACATGATTGATAATCAATCTTTAACACGTTTTGAGGATGTATTCGACATCCAATTCACAATTAATCTATATACGTTATATCTATATCTTGGAACCGTAAATATTTAATGATATGTTTATTGTGGAGGATTTGTAAAAAAATACACTTTTTCGATGTATTTGCAAAAATACACAAATTCTAGAAATAAGGATATTTTTTGTGTGTAATAATGACTTTGTTTCGATCAGAAACTAAACCAATATAGGATTTTATTTTCACTTGTCGAACTTTTTTTATCAACCATCTACTTGACCAATTTTTTTTTTTTTTTACCTTCGTTTCTCAACCGCCTGTTTTGGGCAAAAACACTTTTTTATCAAAATGATGATCGAAAATTTTGTGTTTTCTTGTAGTGGGATATTGTAAAAAGAAAAATTCACCAAACAACTTTTGAAAACTTGTAAACACAAATTTTAAATCAAATAAACAATCGCGGTAAGCAGTACTCTAAAAGAATGCTGATTTCGATTCTTGTTTTTACCCGCTATGGGTAAATTTGTTAAAAATCATTCTTTTTGGGACAAAAGCAAGTATATTGTTTCTCCCTATTTCTCAATCTAAATTAAAAACAAAGATTTGAGAATTTGTAATGTAATCCTTTTTTTTGGTTAAATTTTGTATATTAAATAAATTTCTGAAGCCGTCTTAACTACCACATTGTTGTATAAAACCTGATTTTTGTATACTATAGCCAATTTCATAGTGTAGATTTTGATGTGATATCTACCATCAAAAGTTGAACACTAACAATTTACACAAATATTAGAATGATAAAATATTTTTTATTTATGATTTTGCTTCACACACACATTTAATTTTATGAAAAAGGTAACTATATACAGAATTTTTTTTTTCTTTTCTATATAGACAAATTTAAAACACCATAACACAATATCCACTTGATGACCTATAAATTCGATGTTCCTTCTTCTTGTTTCGAGTGAGTTTTGCTAGAGTCTTTAAGCCTACAGCACATAAATTAAGTACAAATTATCAAAAACAATTTCATAAATTAAGTACAACTTACCAAATTTGAAAAAATACTATTTACCTTTTTGATAAGTTTCTTATGGATTTGATAGCCCTGACAGAAAAAAAATATAAAGTATATTATTGTGCATGAATGTTTTTGAAAATGTGTGTATATATGTTCGATTTACAATCATTTGTAAAAATACACAAATTTATTAACGCATACTAAAAATACCTTTGCTTCTAGGAACTGTGTGTATTTTTACAAATATATTTTTGACGGAGAATTTGTAAAAATACACAAATTCATTAATGCATACTAAAAATAGCTTAATTTGTTTCTAGGATTTGTGTATTTTTTACAAATATATTTTTTATGGAGAATTTGTAAAAATACACAAATTCATTAATGCATACTAAAAATACTTTTGTTTCTAGGATTTGTGTATTTTTTAAAATATATTTTTTGTGGAAAATTTGTAAAACTACACAAATTCATTAGTACATACCAAAGTTCATTAATGTATACCAATTTGGTTAAATTCAATGTGTATTTATATTTACTTATCAGTTGCTAACAAAAATTATTATATTATATACCAATCTTTTCAAAGTTTTCATTATCTCACCTTAATAGTTCCATAGATGTAATCGCAATAAGTGAAAATTAATCCGAAACTGCTATGACTATATTCACCAACATAATGATGGTAGTCATGAAAGCTAGCACCACCATAAAATGGAATGTATTTTGTTAAACTCCATCGAAACTCATATCTGCAACAAAAAAAAACATATTCTAGGATGTTATTAAAACTTTTGTTACAAATTATAACCGTAACTGCAAAATGCAACATGCAAAATAATAATAATAATAATAATAAATAAATAATGGGTGGACTAATTGCAATATATTTTCATGGTTGTTAGGTGGTTTTAAAGTATTTACTCTATTATTTTTGTCAATCACGCTTTATTTTAATAATTACTCCTAAAATATTTTATACCTTGATTTTAAATTTTTGTTTCAAAGTACATAATTTATGGCTTTTCAAAAAAATAAACTATACCGTCGAAAAAATTATAGTCCAAATTAAACAGTATAAAACTACAGTAAAAACATAACCAATCGGTCCTAACATTAATAACTATATATATAACATGAGTTACTTCATTCATTACTAATCGGTTTTGAGTTAAAATATCATATTTGTTATAAAACAATGCAAATATTTTTAAAAAAATGAATCTTGATATGATTCTTGTTTTTACCCGCTATGAATGAAAATTGTATGAATTTCGCGTAAAGCTAGCCAAAACCATAAGGTAACGAAATGACCGGGAACAATGGCCGGTCCAAGAAGCGTTGGAGTCCCCTGAATTATGCCTTCGCCCCAATGTGCATACAATGCAGAATATGCAGTAGGAGCTGTGTACTGATGATGAATGTGATGAATATTTTTGTAACCCCATTTGGTATGCAAAAATCTATGGGTCCAATAAGTGCAATAGTCTTCTATTAAGTGGTAAACCCCTAACTGTGCTACAAACTCCATTAGTGATGGCAATGGTAAACTCGTTCTAAACCCAATCATCTGAAAATTCAAATCGCTTTTATGAGTGTGTTTATATCTATACACCAATTATTGAAATTTAGACATTAAAAATAAACCATGATCTCAAAATTTAACCAAAATATAATCTAAAATTGGGTTAATTATACTATGAGTATAAGTTTAAATTTTAGATTTCGGTTTAAGAAATTTGGTTATTGAACTTTAGGATTTAAAAATCCAGTAATCAAAGTTCGAGGTTTTTTAATCCAAAATCAAAGTTCGAGTTTAAAAATTTATTTTGAGAGTTGAAGGTTTTTTACCAAAGGAAGGAAGTTTCGGGTCTAGAATATCATAATTCGTTTTAATTATCCATGTAAAAATATACAAAAAATAAGAATAATAATATTTTTTACAATTTTTTTTATTATTATTTTAATCATGTTATATAATTTTTATAATTTTATACATTAATATGTATGCATTCCGGAAAAATATCTAAGATTTATAGAGGGGTGAGTATTAAATAACTATTTATGATTAATAATTAAATTAGATATTTGTAATCAGAAAATGAAATGTGTCACCATTTTATATCAAATTTAAAGAAAAATAATGGGGGATTTGCAAAAATGCCCTCATTCAAGCTTTTTTTGCAAAAATGCCCTAATCATGCATTTTTTGCAAAAATGCCCTAACACTATACCCAACATTAGAAATGGTATACCCTCACACTTTATGAAAAATTTGGGAAAATGTATTCAATTAGGGCATTTTACATAATTGATTTTTAGAAAATTTTCTCATTCTAACATTTTTTTCAAAAATATCATAACAATAGACCCAAGGTATAATTGGTAACCCCTACAAAAAGGGCACATTTGCAAAAAATGTTTGAATTAGGGCATTTTAGGTAATTCCTCAAAAATAATTATTAATGATATAAAAAGATGATTAACCAAAATATTACGTTTAAATAATAAAAAAAATTGATAAAATTAGATGTTTATAATTAGATGATTCCCACTAATTTTCATCACAAAATATCATAATTTACTAGTCACTTTATCGATTTAAAAAAATTATAAAACGGTATGAAATTGTCTAAATAAATGAATTACCTGGATTCCAGGATACAAAACGAGCTGTGCTAGGATACCGTTGAGTGCAGTCATCTTAAGTACTCCACCATAACACCGTAACATATCAGAGACCGAGTACTTCACCTTTGGCTGAATCTTCGACTGCGCAAACGACCGCGACAATTCGATGAACACTAAAGGGAGTGGTACAAGCGTAAATATGAGGCCGATAGAAACAACCATATAACAATACACTGAGATATTGGACTTTGTAGCTGAGAAATTGAACCATATTGTCTCGAACCAGGTCAAGTTTCGGCCTAGAGCCGCGGCAGCGTCTTCAAGAGTAGCGTAAGATAGCATTGTGTGTGTATTATATCAAGAATAGAGAAGTAATTAGGTTTAAATAGAGATGAAGCTGGTGTGTTGTGATGGATTTGTAGGGCTGGATTTATCTGTCTAAGGGAATGTTTTAGAGTAATTAGCTGGGATTGAGTGTTTAATTAAATGGTTTAGAGTCCAATGTAACTTTAATTTTTTTTTAATTAGGGACGGTGTTACTTACATTATTGATAATCAATCTTTAACACGTTTTAAGGATGTATTATTCGACATCCAATTCACAATTAACCTATATATGTAATTTATATCTCGGAACCGTAAATATTTAATGATATATTATTATGTGGAGGATTTGTAAAAAAGAGACTTTTTTTATAGATGTATTTGCAAAAAATACACAAATTTTAGAAACAAAAATATTTTTTGTATGTACTAATGAATTTGTGTATTTTTACAAAGTTTCTATAAAATGTGTATTTTTGCAAAATTCGATATATAATATGTATATTTACGGTATTAGAAAATAACGCATTTTTGGTTAAACAAATTATGTTTATTTCCCATCATATATTATTTTTCCTTTGTTAAATTACAAAAATAAATTTAATCATCAAGTTATAAAATAGTCAAATAAAACTTCAAATTCTATAAATGTGACAAACCCAACTTGCACAGCCTTTTTATGTTTAAGTTGTTCTTGATTCCATCAATTTTACCGTTATTTTTTTCGATTTTATTTAATGTGGTAGATACTAATTCGTCATATTTAATTAAAAAAATTAAAGTTTTTTTACTATATTTTAAAAATTAAATATTATAATAATTTTCGTGATATATGAAATATTAATTTAAGATTTGATATAATAGAAGGAATTTTTTTTAGTCATTTTGCTTTTTTATTTATGATTTTGCCTCACGTATATATACACTAGTCTGTAGTTACAAACAACATATCATTATAGAAAACAAACCAATTTTTACATATAGAAATTACAAAACAGCCACATGACAATATCCACTTGAGCATTCTTCAGGTCGCGACCAACTTTTCTTAGACTCCTTAATTAGTATGCAACCCATAATAAATCAAGAATTAGATCACATATATATAGCGAACATTATAATATAACTTTCAAAGCTCTACAATTTACTAGTTGACGGTGTTTCTTGTAGATTCGATAGCCCTGACATAAAAAAAAAGCGTATGTGTTAACAAAAAGACTAAAGAATAACATTTTGCGTTAACCAAGTCGGTCCATTGACGGAGGCCCTAGTCGAAAATCAATAAAATGTGTCTTTTTTTTTTTGTCACCGATCAATTTCTGAAAATTTTGAGGTTAACAACGGACCGACTCTAGTTCCACGAACAATTTTAGTTAAAATTAAACAAAAATATTCATATTCTTTTTTATTGAACGTAGACCCAAAAAAAATTTGGGCCCGAGACAGTCGTCTACCCCGTCTATTCTAAGAAACGCCTCTGGATTTAACCGAAGTTTTCGATATTGTACCTTATCAGTTCCATAGATGTAATCACAGTAAGTGAAAAAGAAAGCAAGGTTACAATGACTTTGTCCTCCAACAAAATGATGGTAGTCATGATATTCTGCACCACCATAAAATGGAATGTATTTCGTCAAATTCCATGGAAAATCATATCTACAAAAACAAAAAGACAGACGTTTTTTGTCAAACACACATTGTTGTCTGAAATGACATGTACTAGGATTTCAGTGGTCGATTTTTGGTCGAAAATTGTTTCGATCAAAAACTCGATCAATATAGGATTTCATACTCATTGGTCAATAATTTATCAACCAGTTTTTTACTAACTTTTATCGACCATTTTTCTTGACCAAATTACGTTTTTAACTTTTGTCTCTCAACGGTCTGTTTTGGTCGAAATTTGGTCAAAAACAATTTTCTTTTACCAATTTTTTACCAAAATGGTGGCCGAAAATTTTGTGTTTTCTTCTAGTGGGATATTGTAAAAAAAAAATTCACCAAACTTTTGAAAACTCGTAAACACGAATTTTAAAGCAAATAAACAATCGCGGTAAACACTACTCTAAAAGAATGTTGATTCGACTCTTGTTTTTACCCGCTATGGTTTTCGATTGTCTCGATTAGGCGTAAAGCTAGCCAGAATCCATAGGTCAAAATGTGACCGGGAGCGATCGCAGGTCCAAGAATGGTCGGAATCCCATCAAGAAATATCTCAGCCCAATGTATGTGTAATGTAGCATATCCCATGGTAGCTTTGTATTGATGATGAATGTAATGAATATTGTCATATGCCCATTTGTAATGTAACAATCTATGGGTCCAGTAGCTTCCGAAGTCTTCTATTAAGACATAAACTACAAGTTGTGCTACAAACTCCATTAATGATGGCAGTGGTAAGCCACTTCGAATCCCTATCATCTGTAATTTCACAACATATACCATCACTTTATGAAAAAAAACAAAAAAAAATTGCATTGTTTTCGTATTTAATTTTTTTTATTGATAAACTAATATTTGTTTGCTATAAATTTATTTTAATCGTGATAATAATAAATGAAGATTTGCAAAAAAATACAACTTTTCAGGGTATATTTGCAAATATATACAAATCCTAGACAGAGATTTTTTTTTGGTATGAATAAATTTATTTATTTTTGCTAATTCTACATGAGAAAAGTGTTTGTGCAAATCTCCAATGAAATCGATCTTTGAGTTTTTATATTGTGATCTATTGTTGATGTTTATTTGTCACGATGTAAACGTTTATTTTATTTTTTCATAATTCTAAGAATGAATTAAAATTTATATATAACAAACATGAACTACTATTAACCACTAGGTTAAAGTGAAAGAAAAAAAAACCAACGAGATATTAATTTGTTGACTACAAATGATTTTTTTGATAATTTTCCTATTTTTGTTTGGGAAAATGAAATTTAAAAATTATATGTTTTCCCAAGTTGTGAATATAATATATAATTTTCGTGATTTTTTTTGTTTAATCTGTGTGAAAGTAAAGTGGGGAATTTTAATAAATACACTAATTTAAAGGTTTTTTTTAGGTCAAAATTACACTAATTTATATGTATTTTTCAAAAATACACTTTTTATTGATTATAAAGAGATTAAATTGTCTTTGCTTAAGATACTTAATTCGTTGCTTATCCCCAATACTAAAAAAATTTATAAAACAATATGAAATTGTATAAAAATATATAAATTACCTGGATTGCAGGATATGAAACGAGTTGTATCGTACCAACAACGAGAAAAAACTTCTTCATGACTGAAGTATAACACCAGAACATATCAGAGACCGAGTTCTTCACCTTCGGCTGAATCTTATACCGATCAAACGACCGCGACAATTCCACGAAGACCAGAGGGAGAGGTACAAGAGTATAGATAAAGATTAGTGAAAAAATGGTATAATGACAATAGATGTAGAAATCAGATTTGGTGGCTGAGTAATTGAACCATATTGTCTCGAACCAGGTCAGGTCTCGGCCTAGAGCCGTGGCTGCGGCTTGAAGAGTAGCGTAAGGTATCATTTTCTGTGTTTTATGAAGACTAAAGAAGACATAAGATTTAAGGAGAGAGATGACTAGTTAGAGTGTTGTGATGGGAATGTGGCTGGATTTGTCTGTCAATGTAATTGAATGTTTAGACACATGACTTGTGTTTGAGTGTTAATAACTTAATATAGTATATACGTTTAGTTTTAATTTAACTTTAGTTTTCAAATTACTTAACTTTTGCTTACATTATGAATAAACAAACCAAGACGTTTTCAAGAAAAAAACAGAGTTACAGAAAAAAAAAACAGAGTTACTGAAAAACAGAGTTACAGAAAAAAATACAGAGTTACTGAAAAACAGAGTTACAGAAAAAAAAACAGAGTTACTGAAAAACAGAGTTACAGAAAAAAAACAGAGTTACTGAAAAACAGAGTTACAGAAAAAACAGAGTTACTGAAAACCAAAAAAAAAACACAAGGCTTTAAGTAGCTCATATCACTTGTATATTCAGGTTAATTTAGTGTAGAAAATCTTGAACAATTCCAATACTAGTGTGGTGTATTAAATCTTACAAAAAAATATTTGGCGAAATAAAATTTTGAAATAAAAACTTTACATTTTGATAATCAAATTTTTTTTAATCAAAATTAAGACAGAAACATAACATTAAATCTTTAATTTCAAAATTAAACCCAAAAATGTTATCTAAATTTAGATGAATTAGATTGTAATTTTAAATATAGATTAGAGATTGTAGTTTAAAATGTCCAGTTATTAAGGTTTCGGGATTAAAACTCCCCAATTACCAAAATTCAAAATTGAAAATTTATTTTGATAGTTGATGGTTCTTTTCACCAAAAATAAATAGTTGATTTTTAAATATCATACAATTTCTATATTCAAATAGAAGTTGGTTATTATTCAACGTGGCATTTCAACATTTTCCCACATAGTTTTTGGATTAAACTCTAATACTTTGCAGAGATACAAGTTAAAATTCAAAACCAAGTTACAAATATTAGAAGAATAAGCTATATTTCATTTATAATTTTGCGTCACATACACACTTATTTATAATTTTATAGTTACAACTTACAAGCAACTACACAATTTTTTTTACATAGAAAAACACAATACCACATAAGAATTGATTAATCTTCTGGACGAGACCGATTGTTCTTAGACTCCTTCGCCTGCAACCCATAAAATACGTCCAAATAATCCAAAATAATTAATCAACATGATAATAAATAATGTCAAAAAAACATTTATGAAAAAATTGTTTTGTTGATTTTAGAGAGTATAAAATGTCAAAACACATATTAATAAAAAAAGTTTGTTTTATTATTTTTTATATTATATATAGATGTACTAATATTTACCTGTTGAAGAAGCTTCTTATGGATTTGATATCCCTGATCAAAAAAAAAAATCAATACTTGATTATTAAAAGAATTAAATTTTTCGTTTAACCAAAGTTTTCGATATTTCACCTTATCAGTTCCATATATGTAGTCGCAATAAGTGAAAACAGTTGCAAAATTGCAACGACTTTGTCCTCCAACATAATGATGATAGTCATGATATTGCGCACCACCATAAAATGGAATTAATTTGGTCAAAGCCCATGGAAAATCATATCTTAAAACAACAAAAACAAAAAACAAGTACATTTGTTGTCAAAACACATGTTTAAAAATAAACATAAGACTTCTAAAACATCTTTCAAATATTATAAACACAAATTCTAAACAAATATTGATATTCCCTTTGTTTCATGAAAGTGTTTTATTTTAATGCATATTTACTAAAAAAAATTATAAAATGACATTTTTATCCCTAATCCTTTTAAATATTTTTGTTTCCTATAGGGGTAATTTTGTCAAAAAAAGTTAAAATATATATATAGATAGAAAACACAAAACTTGTAATAATAATATGAAATAAAAACAAAACTCTAAAACATCCTATAAAAAAAAGACAGAAGGAGTATGATTTTTTTTTTTTACCCGCTATGATTTTCGATGACCTCGGTTAACCGTAAACCGAGCCATAACCCAAGGGTTAAGATATGACAAGGAGCAATCAAAGGTCCAAGCATGACCGGAATGCCCTCTTGAAAAATCTCAATCCAATGAATATAGAGTCCATCATATGCAATGGGGTCTGTGAATTGATGATGAAAGTAATGAATATTGTTATAGGTCCATTTATTATGATTTGATCTATGGATCCAATAGCTGCTGTAGTCTTCAATTAAGAAGTAAACTACTAATTGTGCTATAACCTCCGTTAATGATGGTAATGTTAACCCACTTTTAATACCAATTACCTGTAATTTACACCGTTAATGATGTCATTTTTCACAATCTAATCACACATGTTGATTATTTTAAGAAATACACTAATTTAAAGGTTTTTTTTTCAAAATTACATTAATTTAGATGTATTTTTCAAAGATATATTTTTATTGATTATAAATGGACAAAACTACTCTTGCTTACAAAACATAGTTTATTTTTATTGTAATTTTACAATTTCACCCCACTATAATTTGTTTTTTCAAATAAGAATAATTTTGCCAATTAACACTAGAAAAAAAAAACGTGTATTTTTCGATAATAGTTTTGAAATAAAGTTTTGAATTAATCTATTTTTGAAATTCCACCAAAATTAAATTTGTAACTAATAAAAAATTAATTTGTCTGTTAACTGAAAGTAGATAATTGGTTTAAGTATTTTCCCCAGTTTCTTACCGATTATTGACCAATTTCAATAGTAGTTATATAGTCAACAAAAAAAATTGATCAATTTTCTATAAACTGAAATAAAATTGTAAATATGGTCCCAAAAAAAATGATTGAAATTAATTATTAAATTTCCAACCAACCCAGAAAAGTGGTTTATTTTATATGGTCAAAAATTAGTCAAACGTTTTCATTACTTAATTAATAATAATTAGATCCAATTATTATTCAATAAAAGTAACATATTGAGTTTTAAAAAAAAAAAATTCCCCAATTTATATAACCAGATGAAATTGTATACAAATTACCTCAATTGCAGGATAGAAAATAAGCTGAAACGTACTAACGACGAAGAAAAAATTCTTGGTGACTTCTTTATAACCCCGGAATATATCAGAGATTGAGTACTTCACCTTTGGATGAATCTTATACCGTTTAAACCACCCAGACAATTCGACAATTACCCAAAAAAAAGGGACAAAAGTATAAACAAGGAAGAGTATAAAAATGGTGTGGCAATAGATGTAGAAATTGGACTTAGTGGCTGAGTAATCGAACCAAATTGTCTCGAACCGGGTCAGGTTCCGACCTAGAGCCGCGGTCGCATCTTCAAGAGTAGCGTAAGGGATCATGGTTTGGTCTTATTGAGAATAGAGAAGACATGAGATTTAATGAGAAAGAGAAGTAGTTGGAGTGTTGTGATGGGAAAGTGGCTGGATTTGTCTGTAATGTGTAATTGAATGTTTAAACTCATGACTTGAGGGGTTTGACCGGTTGAGTAAATTGGTTTAGATTCCGATATAACCAATGTGTTACTTATAAATAAAATAATCTTTTAAATTATTATTATGTTTTTTTTTATTGTCCATAGAGTAAGAAAACCTCGTTATAGACACATGGACAAAAGGTATAAATTGAGGAACAACAATGCATACTCTAAGGGAAAATCGACAAAGAAAATCTTATAGTATTGTTAATTTTAATATTTTACTTATAACGAAAATTAATCTACTTCTCAATTTTTAAAATGTAGCAAAGATAAGTTTTAATTTCAATCTTTTATTGATGGATTAAAACTTAAAACATGTTCTGGGATTGTTATTTGTATTTTCTTTCTCCGGTATGCTCGCCGTTTATTTTAGACTCCTTGTTCTGCAACACATGTAAATTTCACTGTTAGCTACCACAAAAAAAATATTATATATATATATAAAACAACAATATTATGTATATACAAAAATAATGTGAATTATATTTTTTCCACATATATAACATATTATGTTAAAATTAACCGGTTACCAAAAAAAAAAACATATTATGTTGAGGAAATGAGGATTATATTTCTGTAAGTATAATGTAAACATAAGTTTTAAAATAAATATGAAAAAAAAAAAAGAAAATCAATGAATAGTGTAAAATAAAATGTGATCAATTAATGAAACATGCTTACATAAACTGGGGTTCACGAATTTTAAAATTGAAAGAAAATTTCATAAAAACAAAAAAAAAATCATGACACTGGTATTTTATGAAAATTAATTTTTAATTTTTTCATGTGAATTTTGATAAACTAGCTCTTTTTATATTTATTTTTCCCATGCACTTTATATATTATTTATATTTAATTAAAAAATGAACTTCAACTATCTAAAGTTGGATGAAAAATCTTGTTAAAGATGAAAAATTAATTACTTTTCACGACCTAATATCCAATTAATCTAAAGAGAAGATCCTAGTTTTGTGCAGCATAAGCTTTCATGTATCTTAAAAAAGTATTATCTTAACACTAAAAGTGTAGTTTGAGTTACCTGATGAATAAGTTTCTTGTGGATTCGATAACCCTAATAAATAAATAACCACAACATAGTGCAAAAATGTTAGATCAATATTATGTGTATGCACTAACCGACTAACTAAAAAAAAAGAAAAAATTTTAAAAAAATGGTTTAATTGATTTTTTTTTTCTTCAGAATTTACCTTATCAGTTCCATAGATATAATCACAATAAGTAAAAACCGAAGCAAAATTGCTTTGGCTTTTTTGTCCAACATAGTGATGGTAGTCATGATATTCCGCACCACCATAAAATGGAATATATTTTGTTAAATTCCATGGAAAATCATATCTACAAAAAAAAAGTGCATTTCAAAATACATATAAACCAAAAATAATAAGTGCATTTTATTATATGGAATATATCTTGTTCAAACCAAAAACAATTTTGCTTAACAAAATATATTTTTTTAGACTCTACTCAATTTTTCCTTTTCCAACTAATGAGAATTCTAATGTTAATCCATTAGATATGTTGTTTTATTAGACTTTTTAGGAGAATTTTAAACTTATACTATTTCAACCTTTGTTTTTCAAAACTATACTAATTAGTTGTATTTTTTTAAAATAATACTTTTTTTTAGTGTTTATAGACAAAATTATCCTCAACCAAAAAAACATAGCAAGGATCGGATAATAATTAAAATAAAATATGTTTTCCGAGCAAGGAGAATTGTGCCAGTTTTTTTATAAAAAAATTGGTCTTTTGGATTACAAGTCGGTTTTTTAATCAATAGAACGTATTTATTTTGTAAACACATGTAAGTTAATCTTTAAAAAAAATTGAATTAATCTATTTCTTAACATTTCTGAATTTTTTAGGTAAATAGTAAATATGTGTTTTATGTTCAAATAAAATTTTATGTTAAACTTAAATAAAGATAAATTCTCTAGATTTTATTGGTTATACGAAATTGAGTGATCAGTTAGCCGATCAAAGAGGTTGAAGTCAAAACTTAAATATTATATAGGCTCTCATATCATATATTTATATGTTTTAAAAAAAAAATTATGAAATATCGATCCTCATTTACAGTTTTGTTTCATACACTGTATTTTCTGGACCGGCCCTAGAGATTAATTAGACTTACCCACTGTGAGTTTCGATGGCCTCGACTTGTCGTAAAACTATCCAGAGCCAATAAGTAAAGATGTGACCAGGAGCAATGAAGGGTCCAAGAAACGTGGGAATGCCTAGAAGTAAGATCTCAGCCCAATGTGCATAAGGAGATGCAAATCCAATGGGAGATGTGTACTTATGATGAATCTTATGAATTTTGTCGTAACCCCATTTGCAATGTAATAATCTATGAATCCAATAATGGCTATAATCTTCTACTAACAAGTACACCATTAATTGAGCTCCAATCTCCATTAATGATGGTAATGGTAACCCACTTCTAACCCCTATCATCTGTAAAATTACACAACAAATATGATATATATATCATTTATTATATAATATATATATATATATACATGTTCGTAGGACCAAGTTTTAATGATTTAATTAAAGAGTAGGACTTTCCAAGAGATATGGGGCTAAAATTTATTTTTATCTTTTGTCCATCCTTTATTTATTGCATTTTTTTGAGGTCACATCAAAAATTATCTGAAACTTCAGTTTTTTTTGTCTAGTACGTTTAGTTTTTTTTTTGTTAACAAAAGTTGCTTTTTTGTATTTTTTTAATTTTGATTAATAAGTTTATGTCAATTCCAAACAAAAATCAATTTAAAACACTAAAACAACTAGTTTATTCCCCCACACATGTATTATTTCTTTAGTTTTAAAATAAATAAATAAAATTTAATTTCGTTATAAACACTAAAATAAATATTTTGGACATTTAAAATATGAACATATATAATATTTTTAATTTACTGAAAGATAATTCTTAAATGATGAAAAAAAAACTAATTAATAGAAAAATAATTGATAGAATTAATATAAATTTTTTAAAAACTTCATTTATTATATCTATGGTATTTAATATGTTAAATTTACAAGATAATATTAAGTACCTGCATAGTAGGATAAGAAACGAGTTGCAACGTGCCAATGACAAGTAAGAACATCTTCATTACTTGAGTATAACATTTTAACATATCTAAGACCGAATACTTCACCTTAGGCTGAATTTTATACCGATCAAACCGCTGCGATGATTCGATAAAGACCATAGGAAGAGGAGCGATAGAATAGACGAGGATTAGTAGTAAAATAGTGTGGCAGTAAATGTAGAAATCGGACTTGGTGGCTGAGTAATCGAACCAAATCGTCTCGAACCGGGTCAGGTTACGGTCTAGAGCCGCGGCTGCGTCGTCAAGAGTTGCGTAAGGGATCATGTTAGAGAATGATATGGAGATAGCAGTGTAGTGAGAGTGTGTGGGATAATAAATAGCCGAATGTTTAGAATATTGTAATATAAATGGTGAAAAAAAAGAATCATAGTATTAAATAGTTGTATAGTATATGATTAGGAAGTAGTTGTAGAGATTAAATAACAAATTTTACTATTGGGAAAAGATTTATATATTACAATAAATATTAAAATATGATTCGATTTTTTATTTTTGTTTTATATATAATGGATTTACCAAGATTGAAAACTTTATTATTTTAGTTCTTTTTGTTATACTCATGTTTGTTTTAGTTCATGACTTTTATATTTTATGTTTTTTTCTTGAGCTTATGTTTTTTTGTAAGAAAATGATTTGCTAGATATTGGAAACAAAAAATTACAATAAATATTAAAATATGCTTCGATTTTTTATTTTTGTTTTATATATAAATGGTTTACCAAGATTGAAAACTCTATTTGTTTTTTAGTTCATGGCTTTTATATTTTATGTTTTTTATTTTTTATTGAGCTTATATTTTGTAAAAAAGAATGATTTGCTTGATATTGGAAACAAAAAATGCATATAATAATTAAAAAAAAATTGACTAGATTTTATTATAATGTAAGGACTTAGTGTTTAATCATATTAAAATTCTGTTTTTTTTTTCTGTAAATGCTAACATTAGTATGATATTTATTGTCATGGTTGCATGATCATTGACATATATATTGATCACTTTCAATTTCTAAGATTTTTTTTTTGGAAACATATGATGTTAGGTATATTATTATGTATACTTTTAGTTTTTTGTAACGAAATAGTTCAAATAGAGGAAACAAAATTTTGTAGCAAAATAAATCATAAAATTAGATATTCGCTGTATGTAATAATTTGCTTTCATGATAATTCGTTATATGCCCTCGTGATTTTTCACTGTCTCCTAGGATTTTCTTGTTTTATTGTTATTTATTTTGTTTTGTATTTAAGCAAAAGTACAAAAAAAAAAAAAATCATTATCTCATTGGAAGTAAAAAGAATCCTTATCTCTCTACGAGCCTTTTATTTATATATTCTTTTTTGGTTTATTTAGAAGTGAACGTCAAAATAATTAAAGTTTGTTTAGCCTTGTGTATATTAATGATGTTTTCTTGTTTGGTCTGAGTTGTCAACTATACAATCTTCTTTTTTTTCGTCTAAATGCCGATTTTATATATTAAAGGTTTTTTGTTTTTGTTTTGTAAGATAAGCTATAAAACAAAAAGTAAAATAAATGGGAATATTAATCGCCCACCGTGGGGCTCGAACCCACGACCACAAGGTTAAGAGCCTTGCGCTCTACCAACTGAGCTAGACGGGCTCTGGTGACGAGTTTATAAATTTATAATTGGTAACTGTAAAGACTAATTTTGAAACCGAAAACTTGATACATATCAACATACAAATTTTACTAATTAAAATGCTATCCAAAGTTCCAATTAATACATTATATGCCAAATTAACATTGTTTTACTCGGTTAAAGAAATTGGAATTAAATCTATACAAAATATGACTTAAAAGTACATAATTTATTTATCGTAAAAGATTTATAAATTAATCTGATTAGCTAAATATTTCAAATAAATAAATCAAAATATTAAGATAATAGATTACAAAAAAAAATATTACGATAACTTATCAATCAGAAAAGCATTGAGATATTACTAATTAAATTTTCTTTTCCCGTACTACTCAATTTTTCACAAATAGTATATAGAAAAAAAATTGAATAAAATAAACGAACACCTACAAAATTAATATATTTCAAAAGTTAATTTCAATAGATTTTAGATCCACACCTATTGCAACACTAATTTTAAATAGTCCAAACACACATAAATCAACAAAAACGATGGAGAAAGGTAAAAGACGTACCAACACAAGTTTTGAAGTTTGATGATTTCCTCCTCATTTTCTTCTCTCTTCCTTACAAAATCACTAATGCCTTGCAAGACTTAGAACAAAAAAAAACACAGATCGAGAACTAATGAACTATACATACAGACAAAATCTAACAACCCATTTCTTTTCTGAGTCTTGACCAAGATTTAGTAGATAGCTTATACCTTATGAGAAGTGATTTTGTCTGCTTTTAACCGGCTGGAAAATTCAGCCCTCGTGCCCGGTTTAGAGCTATTAATCGTATTTCACTTCTATCTTCGGCTCGTTGCTCTTCTTGGACATCTCCTTCATCTGCAACTCATAAGATATAGAGTCTAATTTAGCAAAAGACCAAGAGATCATTTCATGTACATTATATAATTAAACTATGGATAGATAAACAATTGTTGTGCAGTCTCAGTTTTTGGGGTATTTTATTTACCTGGTGAAGAAGCTTCTTTTGGAATCGGTAACCCTAATGAAATAAGAAATATAACCACATTGTTAATGTTTATTTTAAGTAGAAATCAACCGGACTAGAAGAACAGTTTGATATAGCTGAAACAGTCACCTTGTCAGTTCCATAGATGTAGTCGCAGTAAGTGAAAACTGAAGCAAAGTTGCTCTGGCTTTGTCCTCCAACGTAGTGATGGTAGTCATGATACTCAGCGCCGCCATAGAAAGGTATATATTTTGTCAAACTCCAGGGGAAATCATACCTGCCACGAAAACCTAGTCAGTTTTTGCTAAAGAAGAAAAAAGGAACATATAACCGGAAATGACATGCACTTGTTCAGTTAAATTTCATTTCCAGCTTTTTAGCAGTCTTATATTATCCATTGGAACCGGTCATTTACTCATTTATGAGTTCCATGCACTAAACAAACACCAAATTGTCCAGACACTTTAATTCTCTTAAGATGTTTTGTGTTGAATCTTGATCATGTGAAGGGTGTTTTCTAGCTCAGTCAATGAGATTGTTTTACCAAAAAGTATCTAAGAAGTCTCTAAACAATCCTTAAGAGCTAAAAAGACGTCTAAGGAGTTTCTGAAAAGACTAGTGCCTAACCTTAGCCCTACCGAAAAAGGTGAACCACTATTGAAAAGAACCCACTTAGTCTTTTCAATAGTGGTTCAAACAATTCAAAAGATGCTATGATGTAGAGATAAATAAATAAAAGAAAAAGCTAGAAACTAGGAAAAGGCAAAGCAAGCAAAAGATAGGAATCATGTTTATCCTTATTTTCTACCAATGTCTTACCCGCTATGAGTTTCAATTGCCTCAATTTGTCGTAAAGCTATCCACAACCAAAAGGTTATCATGTGACCAGGAGCAATTGCTGGTCCCAGAAACGTTGGAATTCCAAGAACTAAGACCTCGGCCCAATGTGCGTGTGGTGCAGCATACCCAATAGGAGCTGTGTACTCATGATGGATATGATGAATCTTATCATAACCCCATTTGCAATGGAAGAATCTGTGGATCCAGTAGTTGGTGTAGTCCTCTACCAAGAAGTAAACCACTAACTGTGCTAGAATCTCCAAAAAAGATGGCAATGGCAACCCACTTCGAATCTCAATCATCTGTTAACACAGAATCTCTTTGATTACATGTTTCAAGGCTAACATACAGAAAAAGACTATCCATGAGAAAATCAATATATAGGATCAATTAATACAAGATCCACTATAGTCGTCCCCAAAGAAAGAGATTCAATATCCATCAATTTCGCAATGCACTAGTGTGTAGGAGATGAAATCACTTTTAAAAGCGATCAAAGTGCAATAGAAATTCACACTGATTCCAATTTCTTTTCAATTTCGAAACCCTATCATCAAATCCGAGAAGCAGAACATAAGGAAACAATACAGAAGTTGCAAATTACCTGAATCGAAGGATAAGAAACGAGTTGCAATGGTCCAACGACGAATATAAACATCTTCATGACGTCTCTATAACACCGAAACATATCAGATGATGAGTATTTCACCTTCGGCTGAATCTTATACTGATCGAACCAACCCCGAGCAGATCGCGCCATTTCCACAAATACCAAAGGGAGAGGAACGAGTGAAAAGATGAGGAAGAGGAAGAGAATGTTGTGACAGTAGAGATAGTAATCGGATTTGGTGGCGGAGTAATCGAACCAAACATTCTCAAACCAGGTGAGATTTCGGCCTAGCGCCTCAGACGCCTCTCCAACAGTAGCGTAAGGGATCATTAGGTAAATAACAAAAGTAGATTCTCACTTCCCACACCAATAATCTCACAGGAAAGAAGAACGATCTCGCTCTTACGGCGACTATGGCGGCCGAGAGAGATCGAGAGAGTATCGGGAGTGTCGTTATCGTCGCTGGATTTTGTCTGTTAATATATTGAATCAGCGAAAAGTTGGACTGATGACGTGGCTCCATTCATTAACCAATCACTTAATACGCAAACCGTTAATATACCGAATCAAACCAAACCGAGTAGAGTCAACCGGGTTTATTTTTAATTAAATAAACCAGTAATTATAAATGCTGCCCTCGCTGGCTGCTTAGGTGTAAGTCACCTTGATATGTTTTTGTCTTTATTTCCTCTTTATTTTTTATTTTTTTTACTAAGGTTATCTCAACTACTACATTTAATATTTTAATATTATGGATTTATTGAACTGAAATGAACGTTATTTAACATATTTATTTTCATGATAGCCCTTGAATTTTCACCTATTTTAGAGATTGCGAATTTACAAAAAAATAAGTCCAATTAACAAGTGGGTCTAGTCAAAGCCCATTTAAAATTTTAGCCTATATTTCAAGAATGAACCGTTAATTACTTAATTATATATAGCCCAATAATAAAAGTGAGATAATTGGTGATGTTTGATTTTATTTATCCGATAATTTGGGAGGTCACACCGTCATGGTCGGTCGTATCTAACTAGATATTGTATTTATGTCTCAATCAAGTCTACATGCCTAAACGAGGACCCCACATTTTAATTAAATACACTTTTAATTTTATTTTTAAATACGAAAAACCTTTGGAATCATGGGTTGGGCCAATTGAGGGATTATGTGATAAATGGCCTTTGATATTTGACTTTTGTGGCATGTGTCAAAATGACATCGTGAAACTAAGGATAACTTTATTTACAAATTAAAAAAAAGGACGTTGAAAATTAATAAAGTAATAATATTACATCACGAAACCCTGACGTTACGTTTTAATTTCTAAAGTCTTACAATTTTCGTCACGGATATTATTATTATTAATATACTATTTTCAAAATTCAATAATTATACAAAGAAAGATGCGAGGAAAAAGAAAACAAAAATTACAAAGAAAGATGTAAGGGTAATAATGTCATTTTACATTGATTGGATTTGGACTGGACGCTTTACAATAAATAGAAACCCAAGTGCGTTACGCGTGACCGTGTCAGTGCGTGTGGAGTAAGGAAACTGAGCCATACGCGCCTCATTTAATTTCACCTAATTTCTACAAATCATTTTTTAATAAATTAAATGAACTTATACTTTGAATTAATAAATACAAACAGTAAGAGCATATGCAATGGTTGGTGCTATTTTTTGTGCTATAATAGAATAATTGTAAAATGCAATTGAGTTTTACTCCAATGGTTGGTTGTATTTTTTAGTATAAATTTTATTATTAATTGCTATATATGTATAAATTTTCTATAAATTTTACAAATTCACCCACTTATTTTTTTATGTTTTAAAAACATCTATGGATTATTATATTTTAAATTGATGAGGGAACATCAAGTGTCATCAATACTTTAGAAGAAGGGATAAACTAAGTTTGGAGCAATTAAAGAAGACAAGTGCACAAAGACAACAATATTTGGAGATTCAAAACAAGAATTATGTTTTCAAAGAATTTAACAAGTTTTTATTCCAAGATTTAAATTCGATAAATGATCTGAATCTTTGTGTGTATGTTCAAAATGAACAACATACAAATTTTACGAAAAAGAGCCGAACAACAACAACCTCAACAAGACCCGTTTCAATCCGATTCATTTTGACACTATTTTGGTGATTTAAGTAGATTCAATAATGATTTACCCGAATATTAATTCATTTAATCATTGATCTTTGTTGCACTAGTTTATTTTATTTTATTTTTTATTTTTGCACTTTTAAAATAAATTTATTTGAATATGTTTCATGTCAGTTTATTTGATTAATAAAAATATGTTTTTAAAATTTAAAAATAAATGTTAAACTATTATTAATCAATAATATAAAGTAAACATTACTAAACTAATTATTTGTAAAATAAAAGATTGATTTGTAAATAAAAAAGTTCAATTCCATAATAGCATTATGCTATATTTCATTCCAAATATAGAAACAAAAATAGCATAATGCTATTTTGCAATTGAAAATAGAACCTCATTGGAGAAGATTTAAGTGTAAAATAACATAAAATTGCAAATATAATATAGGGATGGAGATAGGTCTAACACGGAACAAATTTAATAAAGCATAGTATACTATTTTATTTATTGTTTAATTGGTTTTACATTGAAAATTCATAATTTTTAATAACATATCAAAATCCATAAATTTTAATGAGTAGAAACAATTAAAAAAGAAAGTGAAACTCAATTTAAGGTAAATAAACTAAAAAAATAAATTTTTAGAGATAATATGGCATGTTAAACGACATTAATGTATAATACCTGATCGAAATAACTCTATTGGTTAGAAATTTTTTTGATATTACTAGATTCGGATTTATGTCATGTAAGAGCTGATCCTAAACAATTTTAAAATTAAAGGGTTTCAAACTAATTCGAAAAAACAATTATATTTATTTTCTTAAAATATAATTTGAAAGTCTAGTTTCTCCTTGAAACCTATCATGACTTTCGTCTAGAAAAGAATGATTCACGTTTTTATAAATTTGTCAGAAGATGATCTCAAGTCATTAAGAATTTAATGGACTAGAATTAAAATATTTATACATAAACTATATTGAATTTACGGAGAACTAAAAAACCAAAAAACTAATTCATTGTATTTTTCAAAAATACAATTTGTTATGTTTTTAAAAGACAAAATTATCTTTCATTAAAAAATATTAAAGTGGGGATTAGATGGTAAAATTTCAATTAAAATAAATTAAGTTTTCTAAGCAATGAGTATATCCATTTATAATCAATAAAAAAAACTATTTTTTAAAAACACATGTAAATTAGTGTAATTTGAAATAATTTTTTTAAAAAAAATTAGTGTATTTTAAAAGTAGCTCTTGAATGTAAATTCGTTTTATATTGTAAATTCATATGGTTTTTAATAAATAGAACAAATAGATGAACTACAACAAGTGGATCAAAACATAACAACCAAATACTAGTATATTAAAGAAAAGATATAGAACAAACCAACAAAAAAGTTTTTAAAATGTACCTTAATTATTTTTAAATAAAGAATGATCAAAATATTTTTTGGGCTCCTTTTAAAAATTTAATTTTTGCACGGTTTACTATATATCCATATGTATACGCTTACCAAATACCAACTTCTTATCTTTGATTTCATTGGATTTACAAAACTTGTTTGGATTTACAAAATTTGTTTGGATTCCTCATTTTCTTGTTTAACGTGTCAATTTTTTCCATAAATCCAACACTTTTGGTTTCTATACACTTTGGGACTATGAAAAATTAGAAAACTCTTTTTTTCAAGTAATCTAAGAGTAATTTTTTATATTCCACCAACTAAAAGTAAATTTAAATAGTTAAAGTAAAATTGGTAAGCTTTACATAATGTATTTTCATATATCCTAAATCTTTTAAAGATCTGGTTTTTTAAAGTTTACGTTAGCAAACTAGGAAATTGACCCAGACTTGGTGGTTCAAACGGTAAAGACCTATGGAGGTAAGTTCTAGGTCTCGAGTTCAAATCCCAGATTTGGGGAGGGGATTGGCATCCGTTGGGGTAGACATTAACCTGCTCTGATTCCCGGCCTACGGAGATGTACGGGCCTCGGCCCGGAACTTCGCGGTTTATCAAAAAAAAAAAAACTTGGAAATTGATTAATTTCTTTAATTATATGATTTTTATTTTCTTATAATCCGTAAATGTTTCAAAAAAAATAACTATAATTATAATAACCACGTCTAACTCGGATCACATAGCTCTACCGATTTTGAGGAATGGTACAAGCCCCGAGGCTACCAAAAGACTCGGGTTCGAGTTGCATCCGAGGGAGGGAGTCACACAAATACCCGACTTTAGTTCCCGATTCTGAAATGATATATGGACCACAAGACCTAAAACCTTAGCGGTATTAAAAAAAACCAACATCTATATTACAATTATAATTAAGAATGACCTAGTTCATATTAACTGGATAACTATATGGATTATTTTTTGTCGGCTTTAAATTTAATTTCGAAATTCACTTATAAGAAAAAATACATTTATTTTGGGAAAAAACATATAAATCAAAGAGCAAAAAAACAAATACTTTTAATAATAATAGTATAAAAGTCAGAAAACAAAAAATAATATAAAAGAGGAAAGCAGAGAACTCAATTCTTCAAATCGCTTCTGTGCCAAGCAAACACTTTAAAAACCTCTCAATTTCTTTCTTCCTCTTCAATCAAATTTCATTAATCCCAAAAATGTCTGATTCAATTCGCCGGATTAGAATTCCGGCGCCGATTGGTAACGGAATTCGAAGTCCCAGATTAGCGAAAAAACAAATCTCTCGCCGCGCTTCTGTTAAGAATCGATCAAAATCAATCAATAAAGTTATGGAGCGAAGCTTTTCTGAGCCGAGTCTAAATCGCCGTCGCGGCGGAGATGAGAGTTTTTCGCGGCGGCGATCGCCTGTTAGAGGTTTACCATCGGAAGAAACTGATCGGATCCCTTACTTGCCTAGAATTCGCTCTGAGATTTTCGCTTCTTCCCCGCCGTTGTCTGGTTTCTCTTCGCCGTCGCCATCTTCTCCGATCAGCCTTGAGGTCAGATTCGGTCATTATTTTAAATTTTTTCAAACAAATTCCTGATTTCTGTTTCTATAATATTTTATACATTTAGTCCTCAAGCTATAAACATTTTTCAATTATGTCTAATACTTTTACTTTTGCAATTGTATCTATTTAGTCCTCAACAGAGACAGAACGAGAAAAAATATCTAGTGCGATAATAATAATTTGTCAATCTTAAAATAACTACATAAATTTATATAAAAATGTATGAATCATAATTGTTTTGGATTGATTCAATTTCAAATATCGAATAAAATCAAAATTATAAAAAAAAATCACATGGACCCCTCGCATTCCATTGGTCCTCAAGTTATAAACATTTCCCAATTATGTCTAATACTTTTAGTTTTTGCAATTATAACCCATAGAATCAACTGTTCTGTACAGAGAGAATCTCGAAAGCTGCAAATGTTTATTAGAATCAGATTTTCAATGTGTTAAATTTGACATATAACGTAAAATCTATGCTAAGAGATTTGAGTTTTGGAGTGAATTCTGAATTTAGGGGTGATTTTGATCAATTTTAAAAATTAGGGTAGCAAGAGAGAAGCAGCAAAAGTTGTGATAAGTGTAGCAGTAGAAGGAAGCCCCGGACCAGTAAGAGCAATGGTTAGATTGAGTTGCAATGTGGAAGAAACGATCAAAATTGTTGTTGATAAATATTGCGAAGAAGGACGAACACCAAAACTTGATCACAAATCTGCTTTTGAATTGCATCATTCTCATTTCAGCATTCAATGTAAGTTACCTCACGCAATTCTATTTTCATAGTAATATTCAAGTTTTCATTTTTCGGTATTTAGAGTTCAACAAATGATATCTAGCAATTATTATTGTGTTTTGTTTTGGTGTTAGTTCTTTTATTAATTATATGTTTTAGTGAAGAAAATTTATGACTAGAATGAAATTTTTAAGAAAAATCTGTGTATTTTTCTACTCATAAAATATTTGTGTATTTTTGGGAAAATAGTTACAACTTAAGTATTTTTGAAAAAAAAAATCTCATATTCGTCTATTTTCGAAATTCCTCAAATTTTAGTTCAATTTCATTGACAAGCAATATTACATACTTATTTTACAAAAAAAAATATTGCTAACACATTAACTTGGATCTTGGTTTAATAAGTGAAATGAGATATTTTGTTTATTAGCATTAACGAAATATTTCATAAATTATACAAATAAACAAATGATTATAACTTTTTATATTCATATATTTGATGTGTTTTTATAGGTTTGGAAAATAGTGAAATAATAGGAGAAATAGGTAGCAGAACATTTTTTATGCGAAAGAAAGCTGACGAAATCGGAGTTTCACCGTCCATGATTACTCCGGTGAGAATGATCTTACCGTCGTCAAACTTTATCGAATCCTTCATAGCTCAAAAGATCGGAAAAATTATGAGGAGAACAAAAAAATTATGGAACATATTGATATGTATGCAATGATATATCAAACCAAAATAATTTATACTTTTGAGAGTTGCACATAAAATATTTAGTTTGTGTAGCTCTCATCACTTCATACTATAAAAATTATAATATAATTTATAAATACATTGTTGTATATATATATATGATTGTGAGCTTAACCGGTATTGGTTTGTAATTCTATGTACTTTGATCCGGTTCAAGTACCTGTGACCGGTATTACTTAATTTGTAAGTCCAACTTCATTAGGGTGAATAATGAAGAAAAACAATAAATGTATATGGTTGCAAAAAATGATAACTAAGATAAAAATTTATCGATTTTGTTTGTTGTGTTGTCATTAAACAAACGATAATGAGTAAAATTTATGTTCATTTTGTTGTCGTAGTTTAATAGCAAATTATAGAGGAAACTCTAAAATTTAATTTTTCGGCAAAACAAATTCTCGTCTAATAGATTTAACTCCAATTCTAACTTTAGTGATACTATGTGTTTTGAGAAAAATAATTAAACACAGAGATAATGGCAAAAAAATCCTAGAGTTTGAAATTTTGGCGAAACATTACCGGTTTGATACTACCGAGTGAACCAACATGTGTAACCGGTTAAAAAAATTGGGAATAAGATTCAATTTTCACATCCAAAACCGAATCCTACATTACATAAAAGTGAAACCAGACATAAATCCCTAAGAAATCTACCAAGTAGAACTTCAAGTTAAAGTGATGTTAATGTCATGAGAGGGCTTATTTCGTTGATCAGAAGGAGGCGTCCATGTACTGATCGGTAAAGAAGACATGGGATGAATTGTCCGGTGATCAGTTGAACTCGAAATCGGAATCGCCGAGGTTGCTATTTGATGAGACAACATGAAGTCTTGCTTATGTTTCTTCGGTTTCTGATCTTGCTGGTTTGGTCCGGCTACAAAACTTCCAACGACCACCTAATTTTTTTAAAAAAAATACAACATTAGTATAGTTTGCTAACCCCTGGAATTTATATATCTGGCAAAACGAACTTTGAAGAATAAATTTAAGAAAAGAAAATAACCTTGGTGTTTAGAATTTTGGCGAAAAAACTCCTAAAAATGTAATCTCCAAGATTTGTTTCGTCAAAGTTGGGGAATTTTAAAAAATGTCTAAATCCAAACATTTTTTGCAAAAATGTCTAATACGAGATCCAAGAGTATTATTGGTATACCCTCGCACATTAAAACAAATTTGCAAAAGTCTAATGAATTAAGATATTTTAGGCAATTCTTCAAAATACAAATTAAGGAGTTTTTTGACCGTCCTTCCTAAAAATAATTATATTTTTTTAGTTTCATTTTCATGATAGAAAATACAAATTCATTTCTAGTTTTTTTTAAGTCACAAGTAAAACTAAGAAGTCACAAGTTTTCAATTCAAGACCAAATATGTGGAATTTATATTAGCTTTGGTTTTTCTCAATTTTTATGCTTTACGATTAAATAGGATGGATTAAATATTGCCTTTTGGTATTAGCTTATGTAAGTTTTAGATTGTTTAGTTCTTCATTTATTTTTTTAATAATTCGGTTATAATACATATTTATGAATCTGTAAATCCTAAACCTCAATATAACTAACGAACCTGAACCGGAGTGGCTGCGACGAGGAGGCCAGCGACGCCACCACCTAGAACACGTCCATCGGGGCTAGCTAAAGACACGGTCATCCCGCCTGTTCGACTTCGAGTTCCATCTGAGTCACTAGGTCTGAATGATCCAGACAATGATAATATCTCAAAACGACCCTATTATAAAACACCATTAAAACATAAGTCAAAACATTATGATATACAAAGAATGAAACATGAAAACATACAGAAAATGATTATTACCTCATAGGTCAATGTACCACCAGAGGAATCAGGTTGCCTAAGGGTAACACTTGAAACGACACCGTTTGCACATAGTACACATATAGCTAGAGTTCCTTGTTGAGAAAACGATATTATCCTCTTCGTTACATCCTAATTAAACATCATCAAATCACTCAAAAATACACACATATTCTTCAATTTACAGGGTATTTTAAATATTGAACTATTTCCGTGAAAAAAAAACTTTAAAATATCAAAATTGTTTTCTAATATTCTGAATTTTGATGTAATCAAACCGAGTTTTTTAAACCGAAATGTCAAATTTAAACTCAAAATTTATAGTCTAATACCTAAATGTGGATTATATTTTTTAGTTTAATTTTGTGTTTTTACTTTTTAGTTTAATTTTGATTTTGATTTAAACATTTTGGTTATCAAGGTTTAGAATTTTAAAAAATTGATTATCAAAATTCAAAATCATAGTTTTGTTATAGTTCAAGAGTTCTTTTTACCAAAGAAACATACTTCAGGATTTAGCATACCATGATACATATATAGATATAATGTATCTATGTATGTATAGATTCAACTGACCTCTCCGGCGTTGACCGTAATTATATGAGGTGTGAAATTAGCCCCACCAGTAGAAGGACCCCATTCACCTACACCATCACCATAACCATAAGCACATAACCGTATACCATATACCGTATACCGTATATATACCGTATATGTACCAAAAAGTGGGTACAAATACAGACAAGATTTGTTATTAAGATAAAAGGCCCCACTTTGAAACAGAAGCTTTGCATGTTTTAACTTAAAGATCCAAATAAAATCTTTTCTTATAAAAGAATCAGAATCTCAAAGAGTTCTTTTTTTTAATTTCTTTTTTTAAACTTACCTAAATTTTCAATTTGGTACTTTGACTTGATGAAGGAACTTGCAATTGCTGGTTTCACTTTCCCACGTTTCTCGGAGGCTGAGAAATCGATGACGTGAGAAGCCGACGGTAGCG
>KE152719.1:77201-107942 GCA_000411095.1 Aethionema arabicum
CAAAGTACCTAAAGACAAGAGTGTAAGAAGAATCTTAGGAACCAGAAAAGCTCAAGTCTAAGACCAAGTTTTGAGCTTCCATGGAAGAAACCTTGAGGTAAACCATGTGAAAGAAGGTGGATAGATAAGAGCTAAGACTGTACTAGCCAATACTACATGAGGAAGAATTGAGTTTGCTTTCTTCAATGTTTCCATTATAGAATTCTTCTCATTAAACATCTGAGACAGAAACTAAACACTGTTAATCACCACTAAATCTTATACAAACGTAATCAAATAGAGCAACTGTGGTTACATGGATACATTAGTGGAAAACAACAATTTGACTACAAGGCTAATCAGATTCAAATTTTCAAAGATTACAACCCTAAGTTTCTTAAAAACATTAAATTCCAAGGATCCATTAGTGGGAGACAACATTTTGAGTCCTATAAGGAAATGATCAAAAGCAAAAACAAAAAAGGGTATTAATGTAAGGCTAATCAGATTCAATATCTTGAAGATTAGAACCCAAATTTAGTCAAACATTAGAAATTACATGGATCCATTAATGTAAAACAAGATATTGACTATAAGGAAATGATCAAAACAAAGAACAAAAAAGGGTATATATCATGTAATCAAATAGAGAAACTGTGATTGCAGTGTGGGATTTTAGGCTAATCAGATTCAAATTTTCAAAGATTAGAACCTTAATCTTCTAAATTCAACTGATTTATTAGTGGAAAACAACATTTTGACTACAAAAAAATGATCGAAAGCAAGAACAAAAAGGGGGTATTAAGCAATAGATAACCTCATTTGAATCAGCTCCAGAATCCAAACCCATCTCAGAGAAGTTATCAGATGCATAGCTACGCCACAAAATCCTCGATCTGCCATCTACAAAGATGTTAATTTTGCAGTTACCCATTAAAATAAACAAGCCGGAGATGGATTTATAAAAGATAGATTTTTTACCTTGATAGATTGGGTTAATAATACGAATCGGAGAACTCAGAGGAGCGTTAAAGAAGGTATTGGGAGGGGAAAGTGGGATGCGATTTGAGCGATAAGTAAGAGGGGGAAAACGTAATGGTGACTTTAGGTTTAGGGTTTTAATGGGAGTGATCAAGCTCATGTCTTTAGAATCCTAGTGATTGTGAAGTTTAATGGCGAAGAAATGATTTTATTGGGCGAAACTCGGAGAAGAAAAAGGATGAATTTGATTGATTGGGGAGATGTGATCAGAGATTCAGAGAAATCTGTCAAACAAAAGTCTCCGCTCAAACTGATTTTGTTCTATACTATAATCGACACCAACTCCAGAATCCTTTTCTTTTTTGTCTTCAACTCCAAAATCTTTCAAAATTTTATTTTTAAATAACCTCTCTAAAAAAAATGAAATTCTCTTAAATTTAAGATTTTTTTTTACTCAAAAATTTAAGATATCTTAAGTTTTTTTTTCTCAAAAGATGGATTTCATATTTTTCTATATAAAAAGTTAGGTAGTTTTAGGATTATATCTTTTTTATTTAATTTTGTTTCGAACATAACTTAAAATAATTCCGAACAAAATAGTTTAGTGGTTTTTAATGTAAGTATTTCTTTCTGATTTTTTTTAACACCAGTTAGTAAAACTGAAAAAAAAAATGGTGTTTCATATATTTTATTAATTGTTTGTATTTTAACAAAACATCTAATATTATTAGATACATAAAAAACAGCATATGCGAAACAATAATTTTTTTTCCATTACTTTATATGAACCAAATTAGACTCACATTATGTAAACTATTTTATTTTGCAAGAGAACAACGATTAAAAATATTATTTTATGGATTAGAGTAAAATCTAAGTTCATTATAATATACTTATGGATATTATTTCAGTGGAGAAACTTTTTGGTATAAATAGTTGAATTTGTGTGTGAGAATACTAATTGATTTAAATGATTTGGGAAATTGTGCAATGAGATTTTTGCTTGATTTAAAAACTACTTATATACTACTATCATGATATTATTGGTGTGCATGTATATGCATAAGTGTTTAAAATTAAATATAAAGAAAACTATGATCATATATATATATATATATATATCCCAAAATGATATAAAAAAAGAGATAAATCATAGCAACCTATGTCTTACGTAATGTTATTCTTGTCATTACATTAAATACAAATGTTTCAAGAGTTGTAATTATGTCACTTTTGGACCACCAGTTAATTCAAATGTTGACTTTTATATTTAGATATTTACCATGACATGTCATGATTTGATTCATCTTCCATAAGAAAAATTATTTGTCTTCAAACAAAAGCAAACGCAAGTCTTTTTTAGATATTATATATTTTCGTTGAAAATTATGATGAATATATATAAGAAAGACTAAGTAAAGTCAGTGATAATATACAAGTATTCTCTTTTTTTTTTATATTGGGTAAATTTATTAGAATATTTTAGGATAAATCACTTGTATATCCTGATTATTCTCTGTTTTTGTATCAAATAACAAGTAACACATACACATTTAAAAAAAAAAAAATTATTAATAGTTTAATACATTAAGGATACACAATATAATATGAGTTCAAAATTAAAGATCAGATCAAACGTAATTTAATATCTATTGACCAAGAACTCCATCATTAAATGCACTAAAACAAACGGCAATTTCAAATTTTGAATAGATACACATAATTTTTTTTATTAAAATAATTATTAAATTCAAGTTTGCACGAATAATTTAGCTAAAATAAAATAGATTAATTTAGTTATGGTTTATCAAGTTGATATTTGTATTTAACAAAATACAGCTTGGATGTTGTCATTAAGCTCTTTTTATTAATTTTATCTCACAATTTGTTAATTTTTTTATCTCACAATTTGTTAATATTTAATAATTAAAATATTAACAATTTTTTAACCAACACAAAGACGCAATTTACTGTTAGTTACTGAGAAAGAACGTTAGCAAAGCAAAGACACAAACCAAGGAGAAATCTTCTCCTCTGCAAATTGCATATCTCTTATCACTTTCAAATTCGTCCCTTTTTCTAGAAACTTGCATTTTTCGCGCGGAAATCTCTCTCTATTCACGGAGAATTTGAGTTGCTCCCTCTCGATTTCCCGATTACTGGGTTTTCTTCGTTTTTCCGATTTATCAGGAAACGATCGGTAAATCAAATCTAGGGTTTTACCCGAGTACCTCTCCAATGACTTATCGTGACGACGAAAAAGCAGTTTCAGAGCTGCGAGTCACTGTCGAAGACGAAGAAGAGAAAATGGGTTACGTAAAATTGAGTGAGGGTTTAAAGAAATCCCAAGAACAAGAGATTGTTTCGTCTTCTTGTGTACGAGCTTGCTCTTTTATCCATCTTTTTGGTTGCTTCAGCTGTCGTGGTTATCAAATGGGTCAGTCCATTAATCATGGATAAGGTTTGAATAACTTCCATCTTTATTCAATTTCATCTTTCATAAAGCAATGCCTTATCTTTATCCCCTGGAATTCGCAGCTGAATTGCAAATATATCGCCTCCATGGAAACGTTAGGCAGATTTTGAGGTTTTGGTTTAGCTGGTTACATATATATGAACCCTGTCCGGTTACTATCAAATCTTAGGAGAAGTCTTGATGTGTTTCTAACAATGGAATTGGATATTTTCCTTCGGTTGCAGGAGCTTATACCGATTATAAAATGGGAAATGAGGACTTTAACGCACCCGGTTTGCGGTCTTCTTGTCTTTGCATCACTTGCGTTGTTTCCTATGATACTTCTTCCATCTACACCATCCATGTGGGTTGCTGGGATCACATTTGGTTACGGCTACGGTTTTGTACTGATTATGTCAGCTGCAGCTATTGGTGTATCACTTCCTTACTTCATTGGACATCTCTTCTGCCACAAAATTCAAGTATGTGTTAACCAAAAGCATCCGTTTCCTTACTTCTTTTGACTCACCCCTTGTGTCTAGTTTAGTTGTCTTGATGATGCAGGGATGGCTAGAGAGATATCCTGATCAAGCAGCTGTGCTTAGAGCTGCTGGTGAAGGCAATTGGTTTCATCAGTTACGAGCAGTGACCTTAATCCGGGTTTCACCATTCCCTTACATTCTTTATAATTACTGTGCTGTAGCAACTCGTGTTAAGTACGGTCCTTACATCACTGGCTCCCTCTTAGGCATGATTCCTGAGGTTTTTGTTGCAATCTACACGTAAGTCTGATCTCTACAACCTCTTTTACTTCTTCTTTACGCATCCATAAACATTTTCAGTCAGGTCCAGTACTGTATTAGTCTGCTAATTTTAGCCCTGCCTAGCATTTAGCTTTCAGAACTCTAAGTAAGCCTGTAACGCTGTTGGGTCTTTGATGTGTCACTGATCAGTCAAATCTCTGATTGTACATGATTGAAGTACCCATTCACTGTTTAAAAAGTGTAGCTTTTTGTTTGTATGTTGCAGAGGGATTCTTGTAAAGACATTAGCAGAAGCATCTTCTGCAGAACAACATGGTCTCTCAGTTATACAGATTATTCTCAACATTCTTGGTCTTTTAGCAACTGTAGCTACAACTATTGTCATCACCAAATATGCAAAACGACAGCTAGAGACAATGAAAACAGAGGAAGAAACATTGTTACAGTAAAACCCAACATAACTAACCTCACAGTTGATTTTGACTTCTGCTTCTCTGTACAACATATGTTCCAAGATGTGAAAGAGCTCTGCTTTTTTTGTTGATGAGCTCTTCTTATTCTGAAAAAACAAGAAAAACAAAAAAGTAAGGGTTTAACAACAAGCAAATGTGAAGCAAGAAAAGTCTAACACATTTTTTAATTAGTCTTTTTAATTGTAATTATTGTATTACCTTTGACTGAAATGAACTAATGACTTGTTGGTTACTAGAAGAAAGAATTGTTCGCTGGGACTTAGTGGTTTAATAGTCAGTTTTTTCCTAAAGTAATTGATCGGTTGGGTCCTCTTCTAATTTTCTTTGGTGACTTTAAATCCAGAAGATAAAGACTTTTTCATTGAATATTAGTAAATTAGTAAATTTTAATAATAAAATACTGACCGTTGTGAAGCCGCCATCATTGATTGCCATCCTCTTGCACATAGTAGACAAAGACTTGGACTTTTTCATACCTGTGAATATTTTAAAGGAAATATCATCAGAAGCTTGGAAAAGTCTCCCTTGGTGTTCCTTTCACTCCCTATTTATCTATTTTCCAATTCCACTCTTCTTCTTCATCGTTCTCCTTCTCTCTGTTAACCCCTTCTCTCTCTCCTTCATCTCTCTCTTCATTTCTCAGTTTCTCTAACCAAAGTTTAAATTCTGAAAGACACAAGCTTCTTGGAAGAGGATAAGGAGAAGAGGCCGGTTCAAGGATGGATTACAATAATAATCCAGGTATGCCCTTAAGCAGGGGAGGGAGTATGCGTAGAAGCATAAGCCGAAGTGTGAGCCGAAGTGTGAGCAAAGCTAGCAGAGGAATTGAAGATATCTTCTCTGGTGGTTCAAGACGAACCCAATCAGTCAACGATGACGAAGAAGCTCTTAAATGGGCAGCCATCGAGAAACTCCCGACTTATAGTCGTCTCCGTACAAGTCTCATGACTTCTGTGGTGGAAGATGATGTCTACGGGAACCAACTCTTGAGTAAGGAAGTTGATGTGACAAAACTAGACGGAGAAGATCGCCAAAAGTTCATAGACATGGTCTTCAAAGTTGCAGAACAAGACAATGAACGGATTCTGACCAAACTTAGGAACAGAATCGACAGAGTTGGGATTAAACTTCCAACAGTTGAAGTGAGATATGAGCATTTGAGTATTAAAGCTGATTGCTACGCCGGAACAAGATCTTTGCCGACGCTTCTTAACACGGTGAGGAACATGGGTGAAGGAGCTTTAGGTATGATTGGGATTCAGTTTGCTAAGAAACAACAGCTTACTATCCTTAAAGATGTTTCTGGAATCCTTAAACCTTCAAGAATGACACTTTTGTTGGGTCCACCTTCTTCTGGGAAGACAACGCTTTTATTGGCTTTAGCTGGTAAACTTGATAAAGCTCTTGAGGTTTCTGGTGATATAACATATAATGGTTACCATCTCAACGAGTTTGTTCCGAGAAAAACCTCTGCTTATATTAGTCAGAATGATCTTCATGTTGGGATTATGACGGTTAAGGAAACTCTTGATTTCTCTGCTAGGTGTCAAGGTGTTGGTACCCGTTATGGTATGATATAATCTTGCTCAATCAAAGATTTGATTTTTTCATCTGGGTTTGGTGAAAGGTTCTTTGTTTTTGTTGACTGAATCTCTCCTACGAAACTTCTTTGCAGATCTGTTGAATGAGTTGGCAAGGAGAGAAAAGGACGCTGGGATTTTCCCAGAAGCTGATGTTGACTTGTTCATGAAAGCTTCTGCAGCTCAAGGAGTTAAGAGCAGTCTCATCACAGATTACACTCTCAAAGTGAGTCCCTTTCTTCTTTAAAGAACTTGTCCTAATCTTGTTTTGAAGTATGTTGATCTTTGGGAGTCTTAGCTGTCACCATCTGTTGTGTTTAGACGAGTAGTATATTAGTAAGGAAATGAATCTGTAGTGTATAAAGCTCATGAATATACTAACTCTTACCGTGAAACAGATACTGGGGCTTGACATCTGCAAGGACACCATAGTTGGAGATGATATGATCCGAGGTATCTCCGGAGGTCAGAAGAAACGTGTCACAACTGGTGAGATGATTGTGGGGCCTACTAAGACGCTTTTCATGGACGAAATATCAACTGGTCTTGACAGCTCCACCACTTTCCAAATCGTTAAGTGTCTGCAACAGATTGTTCATCTCACAGATGCTACGGTTCTCATGTCTCTTCTCCAGCCTGCTCCTGAAACGTTTGATTTATTCGATGATATAATCTTATTGTCTGAGGGTCAGATCGTGTACCAAGGACCGAGGGACCATATTGTCGAGTTCTTTGAGAGCTTTGGGTTTAAGTGTCCTGAGAGAAAAGGAACCGCTGATTTCTTGCAAGAGGTAGGCTTAGGCGCTTTTAATCTTGTTCTGGTTATGTACATATTGTTCCAATCAAATCTCACGAACCTACATTGCTTGTTGAACAGGTTACCTCCAAAAAGGATCAAGAACAATATTGGGTGAATGCGAACAGACCTTATCGATATATTCCAGTCTCGGAGTTCGCCAGCAAATACAAGAGTTTCCATGTTGGGAGGCAGCTTTCTAACGAGCTCTCAGTACCATTTGACAAGACTCGCGGCCATAAAGCAGCTTTGGTGTTTGACAAGTACTCAGTCTCGAAAAGGGAGCTTCTAAAGACCTGTTGGGACAAGGAGTGGCTGCTCATGCAGCGAAACTCCTTTTTCTATGTCTTCAAGACCGTGCAGATCATCCTCATCGCTGCAATCACATGTACAATCTTCCTCAGAACAGAAATGAGCACAAGGAATGAGGTTGATGCTAACCTCTACGTTGGAGCATTGCTCTTCGGTATGATCATTAACATGTTTAATGGGTTTGCTGAGATGGCTATGATGGTCCAGAGACTTCCGGTGTTCTACAAACAAAGGGATCTCTTGTTTTATCCATCTTGGACATTCACACTTCCCACTTTCTTGCTTGGAGTCCCAATCTCAATCTTTGAGTCGACAGCATGGATGGTGGTGACTTATTATTCCATTGGATTTGCACCTGATGCTGGTCGATTCTTCAAGCAGTTTCTCCTGGTGTTTCTAATTCAACAAATGGCTGCTGCGATCTTTAGGTTGATTGCTTCTGTCTGCAGAACAATGATGATAGCTAATACCGGTGGTGCTCTTACTCTACTTACCGTGTTCTTGCTTGGAGGTTTCCTTCTTCCACGAAGTGACATTCCTGATTGGTGGAGATGGGCTTACTGGCTTTCTCCTCTTACCTATGCTTTCAACGGTCTAACTGTCAATGAATTCTTTGCTCCTAGATGGATGAACAAACGGGTTAGTGCTTATACTCTACTTTATATTTACATGCCAAAGTAAAGCTTCTGAGTCTCACTTTGTGGTATACCTTTTAAAAACTGCAGTCTACGGACAACACAACACAGCTTGGAACCAGGGTGCTTGAAATCTGGGATGTGTACAATGACAGAAACTGGTACTGGATTGGAGTGGCAGCCTTGCTCGGTTTCACTGTCCTCTTCAACCTTCTTTTCACATTTGCACTTACACATCTCAACCGTAAGTTTTCCGGCATTCACTATTTTTCATCTGTTCTTTAAACATGTACCGGGTTGAACAAAATACTAATGTATATTGTCTGATATCTCAGCTCTTGGGAGCAAGACAGCTTCAGCTCCAGAAGAAGAAGATGAAGACTCTGATCAGAGGACAGATCCAATGCGTAGATCCTTGTCTAAAGCAGATGGCAATAGAGGTAAATATCTCTTTTTCTGCTTTAATGTTTCCTCTCTTCTAGTCTTTATATTGTATCTCACTCTGCTCTGCTTTATCAGGGGAGGTTGCAATGGGAAGAATGAGTAGGGACTCTGCAGCTGAAGCTTCCAGCGGTGGAGCTACTAAGAGGGGAATGGTTCTTCCTTTCTCTCCTTTGGCTATGTCATTCGATGACGTCAGATACTTTGTTGACATGCCTGCGGTAACCAACCTTTTCCTTATGAAATACTTCAATTCTCATGAACCCAAGTACAAGCATTTAAATCTATGTTTCTAAATGGTACAGGAAATGAGGGACCAGGGAGTTACCGAAGATAGATTGCAACTTCTAAAGGGTGTCACAGGAACATTTAGGCCTGGAGTCTTGACTGCTCTCATGGGAGTTAGTGGTGCCGGCAAGACAACACTAATGGACGTTTTAGCAGGAAGGAAAACAGGTGGATATATCGAAGGAGATGTGAGAATTTCAGGATTCCCAAAGGTACAAGAGACATTTGCTAGAATCTCTGGTTACTGTGAGCAGACTGATATTCACTCCCCACAAGTCACAGTAAGAGAATCTATGATTTTCTCCGCTTTCCTTCGACTTCCCAAAGAAGTTAGCAAAAATGAAAAGATGATGTTTGTGGACCAAGTGATGGAATTGGTTGAGCTAGACAGTTTGAGGGATGCCATTGTGGGTTTACCAGGAGTCACAGGGCTTTCCACAGAACAGAGAAAGAGATTGACAATTGCAGTGGAGCTTGTAGCCAACCCATCCATCATTTTCATGGACGAGCCAACTTCAGGGTTGGACGCCCGAGCAGCAGCTATTGTGATGAGAGCAGTTAGGAACACAGTGGACACAGGAAGAACTGTGGTTTGCACCATCCACCAACCGAGCATTGATATCTTTGAAGCGTTTGATGAGTTGATGCTGATGAAGAGGGGAGGACAAGTGATCTATGGAGGTCCCTTAGGTCGAAACTCTCACAAGGTCGTGGAGTACTTTGAATCCTTCCCTGGAGTTCCCAAGATTCCAGACAAGTATAACCCAGCTACTTGGATGCTTGAAGCCAGCTCACTAGCCGCTGAGTTAAAGCTTGGAGTTGATTTTGCTGAGTTATACAAGGCATCCGCTTTACACCAGTAAGTTTCTTCCATCTTAGTCCTATAAACAACATTTGCTTGTTAATCTATCTCTAGCTAACAATTTCTCAAACTCAAAATTACGCAGGCGAAATAAAGCGTTGGTGAAAGAGTTGAGTGTACCTCCACCAGGAGCATCAGATCTCTACTTTGCTACACAATTCTCTCAAAACACATGGGGACAATTCAAATCATGCATATGGAAACAATGGTGGACATATTGGAGATCTCCAGATTACAACCTTGTCCGATTCATCTTCACATTGGTAACATCTCTCTTAATTGGTACCATCTTCTGGCAAATCGGAGGTAACAGAGCAAACGCAACTGACCTAACAATGGTTATCGGAGCACTCTACGCAGCAGTTGTATTTGTGGGAATCAATAATTGTTCCACAGTACAACCAATGGTTGCAGTTGAGAGAACAGTGTTCTACAGAGAAAGAGCAGCAGGAATGTATTCAGCTATGCCTTACGCCTTATCTCAAGTGATTTGTGAGCTTCCCTACGTCCTGGTTCAAACCACATATTATTCACTCATCGTTTACGCCATGGTTGGATTCGAATGGAAGGCTGCAAAATTCTTCTGGTTCCTCTTCGTCAGCTACTTCTCTTTCCTCTACTGGACTTATTACGGTATGATGACTGTTTCCCTCACACCAAACCAGCAAGTCGCTTCAATTTTCGCTTCAGCCTTTTACGGCATTTTCAATCTCTTCTCTGGATTCTTCATCCCAAGACCTAAAATCCCAAAATGGTGGATCTGGTACTACTGGATCTGCCCCGTCGCATGGACTGTATATGGATTGATCGTGTCTCAGTACGGTGACGTGGAAACAACCATCTTCGTCCTTGGAGGTCCAGCTGATCTCACAGTGAAACAATACATAAAAGATACTTATGGATTCGAATCTGATTTTATGGGACCAGTTGCTGCTGTTCTCATTGGTTTTACAGTCTTCTTCGCCTTCATCTTTGCATTCTGCATCAGAACTCTCAATTTCCAAACCAGATGAAGAACCCTAAAATCGTTTTTTTTTTCTTCTTCTCTGTATCTAATGTAATATATACGTGCACCCTCTGTTTCTCTGGTTTCCTATATAATGTAGTGACGTCAGCAATTTTATTTATATTTTGATTTTACGATCATGTAGATGATGATGATGAAGCATATTCGCTTTTACCATGTAATGTAACATTGTAACATAATATGGAGTATAATGTAATGTTATGCAATGATACTTTTTTCCAAATTTTACATGTTTTGTAAAGGGAACAAGGCCCAACTCATATTTTAATTACATTTATTTTTAAAAAACGTGCCATTTAATCCACAATTGCGATTATATCAACAGAAGAACAAGTTTTCAAGTAGTTTTTAAATCTAGGTTTAGTGCGTAAAAACAATTGTGTTATTTTATTCAAGTGCCATTTAATCCACAATTGTGTTATTTTATTTTCTAGCTAATTTCATAATTGTTTTCTTCTATATAAAAACAGAATAAAATGTCATTGTATTTTAAAAAATAATTTATCCGAAACAATTCTTCTAACAATGAAAATAAAATGTTCTAAAGTAATTACTCATTCTATAACAAAATATTAAGAAATATTAATTAAACATTAAATATATGTTAATTTATTATTTTGATCAAATTCTTTCTCTTGAACTTTTTCTGTATGTAGAATGTTTTTTTTTAAAATTTTAATTGTTTTGTGAATCTACAATTTTTATAATTTTAAGATATTTCTTAATTTAAATTAAAAAAATAATTTTTAAAAAAAAATTGAATCTAAAAACGTCAAATATTTTGATACGGAAAGAGTATTATTTTCTTAAAATATTGCAATTAATTAATTGAGCCTCAAATTCATGTATCATAAAATAATATAAAATAATTGTGTTAAAGTTAATTTATATAGAGAATTTGTGTGAATTATACTTTCACACACCTTATTTTTGTTTTATACATCCAATTGTGTTATAAAATGTTATAAGGTATCATATAATTCTTATAACAAAACTTATGAGATATTATACTTTCTATTTACAAATATAAGATGTTATACTATGTTATAAGATGTTATAAGCGAGTGTACAAAACAAAAAAATAAGCTATAAATGTGTATATATCTAAAACATATCTTCTAAAATGCATATTACTAATTCTCCCATTTATCTATGATTTTGGCAAGAATTGTTGCAAGGATCATGTGAGCTAAATTAAATGAACATAAACAAAAAATAATAATTACTATATATATAACGTAGATATTGCATAAAAGTATTTGTGTTTTTAGAAGCATAAAAGTAGATATTTATATCAAATAGAGTATATATGCATATACAGTATGTGATATAAAAAATCATTTCTTTTTCCATTTTTTGTACTTCAATTTTTTTCTTTAATTTCTTCTTAAAAATGTTCAACCAACCCATCTCCCCCAAATAAATGTGTCTTTGTACTCTCAAAAGTAGCTTTGGTACAAAACCCAAAACCCTTTGAAAACTTACGCCTAAAAAATATATATAAACATTTTTTTCAAAATATATTTTGTCCTACCCCAAGAGAAAAAAAATTAAATCAATAATTTGTCTTTTTCTTTACATAATATGGATTTTTGTGTACCCTAATAAATGTCAAAATTTTCTATAAAAATGTTTGATATATTCACGGTCACGTCAAACTGTCTCCACTCCTCATTTTCATATGGATAAAAATTTTAAAAATGTTATCATTATTAAATAATATTCCTACTTTTGTATCATTTTCAAAATGTTTCTTCAAATAGCTATTTTCTAACACTTTTTGAATCTTCTATAAAAATATGGTCGTCTAAAACTATAGTATAAATTAAAAACTTTTTTAGTGGATTTTTTTTAATTTAATAAAAAATAAAAAAAAATAGTAATATGCGTGAGAAAAGCACAAGTGCCATGTCATCATAGACAAACGAATAGAACCGTTAGGGGCATAATCGTAAATAAATTCAAATCTGAAGGGTAATTCAAAAACCCGCCGGAATTTCAGTCTCGTCGAAAGCCAACGAAAGCTCGCAGTCCCAGACGCGCCTCGAAGGCAACCCACGTACGAAGAGTTGAAATTACAGAAAAACCCCTAACGCTCTCTTATTCGTAGGGGTAGTTTCGTCTTTTCATTCCCTATCCGTAGTGTAATTAAAATTCAAAATTTCGAGTCGTTACAAAAACCGGAGCGTCCACGCTTTTGTGCTTTGAGTTGTTGTACGTTGCACTGGATCAAAGGGGGGTGTACGCTTGTAAAACGCTGTCGTTTTGTGTTTTTGGAAAGTAATTTAATTTAATTTTTCCGTTTTGTCACCAAACAAAAATCTCTGCAACAGCGAAATTTGTGCCGTTTTTTTCCCTTTTACTGCCTGACTTCCCCTTCTTTCTTCTTCTTCCTTCTCCTTCTGTTTCTTCACTAGAACCAATGAATCAGAGATTCTTCTGAGAAAATTAGGGATTTGTCTGTTCAATTTCATGTGGTGAGTTCAGGTGTTTGCAGAAGCGGTCAGTGCTTATTCTACTGCGTTTACTGTGCTTGTTTGGAGTCGCATTTCTCCCTCTTTGAAAAACTGAAAGAAAGTGACTCGTAAGGTTTTGGAGAGAGAGAGAGAGAGAGAGATGGAGATGGATGAGGATATGGAAATAGAGCCTATGGTGTTTGAGGTGAGAGAGATCGATTTGGAATACGAGTTTGATGCCGCTCGATGGTACGATTTTACTCATGAGGAGTTACCGGTGGAGGCTCAGGCCGCCGAGTTCTGGTTCCAGACTGCTCAGTCTTACCCGCCGTCTCGTGAGTATTATACGGCTCAGGGTTTAATTTTCTTGTTAGATTTCTTTTTTTTGTTAGTTTTTGTGGTGTCCTAACTTATGGTTTTAGCTTAAAGAGAGGGAAAAGGTAGACTAAATTTCTCATCGTCTTTATCCTTTTGTGGATTGATTTTGGCTTCCATTCCTGAATAATACGTCGTCCTCTGCAATGCAGTATAAAACGCCCAATTTGTTACTAAATTTGAATCGAATTTAGGAGTTCAATGGAGATTTGATTCCAAATTTGATCATCTATGTGTAGGAGTCGGTTTCTATGTCTTGGAGTTCAATTTACTCATGATCTGAGTTTATTTCTTAAAATTCTATTCAGAAATAAGTTCAGTGTATATACATTGGTATCTAGATCATGGTGAAGAAGCTGCGCAAGTTTCTTACCTTTGCCATTTCTTCCTTCATGATTCCTAATTATACTCACTCACTATAGTCATCAAGCACTATTTTTCCGAGTCTATGAATTACTTTGATGATAATTTTCTCTACTTTCAGCATTCGTGACAAAACTGCTACTTAATGAGGAGGTCTTTGATCACAACACCGAGGCGTCAACAAAATCAGACGATGAGAAAGTTGCAGCAGATGTTTGCGAAAAGAGGAGCGAAATGGTGCAACGTCCTAATTATTCAGCCACAAATGTGAATAAGACAGGTGAATATAGATCAACGGGAATAAGTACCGACATCTGTTTAAGTAGTTTTCCTGTTTGAGTATGGTGTGAGTTTGGATAACCAAGTTTGAGTACCATAAGATATGTTGAGATGCTAAAAGATATATTTGTACTTTCAGGAAATGGAATACGTTCTGGGATTTTTGTCTCCCTTCAAGGAAGTAACTTGAAGAAAGTTCCAAATCAGCCAATATTCAAAGGTGATAAATATGGCTATCATAGCAGTAGGACCACGCATGTAGTTCAATATTCTTATGCTTATACTCCCTTTTCTGTGATTTTAATAATCAATAAATGTTTCATCAATTTCACTTTTTTTGTACCTTTAGATGTGTTTCATTTTATTCTAACCACCATCTTTGGTATTTACTTTATTGATTAAACTTGTTGCCTCATCAGCCAATTCCTATATATACGGTATTCTTAATTGTATAACGTTGCTTTGAGCTTCTTGTCTTACTTTATCTACTTTTACCAGGACCTACAATTAGCAATCACACACACACTGATAAAATAAGATGCCGACCAAAGTCAAGCATCAGACCAACTCCAAGGAGCTCAACGTTGATGAGACCGACTGCTAGCCAATTGGCAAAACAAAATAATACCAGGTGACTTTTGGAGTATGTAAACTCATGGTACTTTAGTTTTATTGATATTACTATATTTCACTTAAATGCAACTTCTTTTATTTGTCTAGCAAACTCCATATGCAAGTGGATCAAATTCACGATAAAGGTTTTTGTGGCACATCTAGTACCGAAGTTCAAGCTTCTAAAAGGCAGAAGCTTGATGGAGGGATACTTCGTAAGGTAGAGTGTTTAGCAGTTGTTAGATTCTTCTTTTGCTTTTTCTCTCTTAGGGTGATTGTAATGATACTCCAAGTTGAACAGTGTGTCTTCTTAACAATCCACTAGACATATCTGATTTAGGTGCTTAACATTAGCAACAAAAGTCATTTGTGCTCCAAATTTTCTTCTGTGTTTCAGGTTGCTGATACGAAGCAGGAGATGAATTTTGTTCACAAGATACCCAAGAAGGTTGGCTTTTTCTCTTGCTTAAAAGTATGTTGGTGGTGAAAGGTAAATCATCTAACCAGTTAAATGGTCTTGCAGGATGGAACTCTTGATAGACACTCACAACAGGCCAGAACGAAGATTACTATCCCACAAGAGCCTGCTTTCGCTACATCACAGAGGGCTCACAGAATACGGTTAGGGCCACAATGTTAGCTGATACTGAATTGTTACAGGAAAGGTCACGTCTCACAGGATTTTTTCCTAATTTTTATCACAGACACAAGAATGATGCAAAGCTAGAACCAGACTCAACAGCTGTATATAGATTCAAAGCACGTCCATTCAACCGGAAGGTTTGTAACTTTTTATCTGCTCTTAGAAAATGTGTTATGGAATGATTTCCTTATGGTGCTCAGGGCTTAATCTTGTGTTTGTGATTTGTAGATGTTTGACGCTCCTTCAATGCCCATTCGGAAAAAGAGCACCCCAAAACTACCAGAATTCCAAGTAAACTCTAGAAACGAATATGTCTCCGTTCCTTTACTTTCTCCACACCATCTTTAGCTGAGCAATATCTATATTGAATGCATTGGTGCAATACTTAAGAATATATGCATTTCCTTATCAGGAATTCCACTTGAAGACTTCGGAAAGGGCTATGCAACATTCATCAGCTGTAACAACAAGGACTTATCAGGGGAATAATGCATCAAAGGTTTATTTTTACTGGAATTTTAAAACTTCTGAAATTCAGTTTTGTTTTTTATTAGTTTATCAATCGTCATGTGATCTTAACATTGTCATCTTTCATCTAATAACCTTGATCTTTCTTAAATCTACCTCTAATGTTATCAAAATTTCTTTTTGACAGGGGTTAGATAAGTCTAATGTAAGTGATGTGCTTGACGGTGTTAACAGAGAAAGTAGGAGGTATGAGTTACGACTATTTTTATTATGTCATAAATTATCTTATTGCATATAAATATATCTTGGGTAAAAATGTTATGACCTACAATTTACAGCTTATAGAGAATTACAAAGGGTTGCTTGATTTCTTACATTAACTTGTGTTTGAGGTGAATGTAAATTTGGAAGCTGAACTCTTGCAGACCAAACGCTATGGATATATCTAAGCATGATGTCCCAGAGGGAAAACATGGTTTTAAAGCTCGCCCTCTTAACAAAAAGGTACCATTTTTTTTCTTCAGTCTCATTTGCATGTTCAAAGAAACTTGTGTTTAGTTCTAGTTCAAAACTGTAATATCTTGTATTTTTCACATCTGCTGTGACTTTACTTACACATTAATGTTATCTTTCACGACGTAGAAAGTATAAATTTAGAAAAATTTACAAGACATTTAGATAGCTTAGAAATATTTCTTATATTTTCTAATTTTTAATACGTTAGATTATCCCGCTACAATTATGAGGTATCTAGACATTTGTAGATAAATACTTGGATATTTATGGACAATTTACGGGAGCTGGACGAATTTTAGATTTTGAATCATTAACTATTGATTTGTACTTGATCTCCTAAGCCAAAATGAAGCTCAATTCAATAGCATGCGTTATAAACTTCTCACCTGTCATCGGTTTTCATTGTCAAACAGATACTTTCAAGCAGAGGAGACATGGGTGTTTTCAAAAATAGCAAGCGAGAAACAACAGTACCTTTGGTATGGTAGTAGCCTACTAGTTAGTCTTTGCACTTAGTCTTCTCTGTGCTTATAACTAGTCATTAAAACCTAAACTGTTTTTCGAAATTCGACATAGGAGTTCACTTTTCAAACCGAAAAGAGGGTTCAACCAGATCTACCAACAGACCTATTCAGTAAGGTACAGTTACATGGCAACTCATGAGCTCCTGAAAGAATATTCAGTTTACTTATCGATTGTCTCCTAATTATTTGACTCCGTTCTATCAACCTACAGCTCTCCATCAAATCAGAGCTCCTCCAACCAAACAATGGATCTCGCTCTGGATTTCCTCTACCAAATGTAGAATTTTTGAACCCAAAATCATTTGATTTACTTTCCCATCTTTAAATTAGTTTATTGAGTTGCAATCTTTTCTGTATAGAAGGGCTCAAAGGAAAATAGACTGCACCCTTTCCAAGCAGGGAATGAGGTAAGCTCGAAACGAAAAAATGAAAGCCGAACCACTCACAACAGAGGCATTTTTAATTTCTTGAATCAATTCTTGTTCCATTGCAGGTAAAAAGAATGGTTGCGGGAAAACCCGTTTCTTCAGCTGGACACCAAATACAATTCAGTAACAACGGAATCATTCCTGAAACAAGCCAGCAATGGACCTCTAGAAGGTAAGTTAATATCTTTTGTGTATGCTGCTTTAGATCAATCCTGGATATGTTTTTATACTTCAGGCTAAAGCTGACAAACTAAAACTGCTTCTATATCTCTTAATGCTTCTTGTTTTTTCTGATCTAGCAGGAGCTTAGGCATTCGGTGATGACATAGAGAAAAAAGCCCAGAAATCACCTAATTTTGTACATTCAGATGTAAGTTGTCTTCTCACCCTCATTTCGCGGCATATCTCCTCCAACGTGGGGTAACATTTTGAAGCTCGAGAAGTAGAACATGTAACTAGAAACCATGGTCATCGAGTCGGGTTGCCTCAAAGGAACTAGAAGCAACAAAACTACATTCTTCAGTCTCTTCTCACAATACGGCATTTTACTTTGTTGTTCTAGGTTGCTGCTTTCTTCGTACGGTTAAATCATCCTTTGCTAGATTTCAGAGTAAACAGAAAGGAAATGTAAATCAAATTACTCTTAAAGCTCTTAATACGATAAGTCCTATGTTACATGGCCTGGTTATATATACTCTTGTCTAAAACTATTAGATCTTCCCATGCCTTTGGAGCTCTTCCAAGTAAGTCGTTAATTTGATAGAGATTCAAATTCATTTAAACTTACTAGCTATTCATAAATATTGACTTTACTTTTTTTTTTTTATCCAAGGTATACATCAAATGCAAGACAAGAAGATCCAAGACACTAACACAAAACCATTGAAACAGAAACACAAGATAAGGTTTACACGAAGACTTTGAAACTTAACCCAATTTCTCAGCAACCAATTTCTCAGTAACCGGTTTCGCAGCAACCGGTTTTGCAGTAACCAATTTCTCAGTAACCGATTTCTCAGTAACCAATTCCTCTGGTTCTTCTTTCCTAAACAACTTATGCTCAATATGTTGAGCAAATGTACGAGGAGGAAACTTAGCTGGAGACTCATCAGTCACCATCTCCGGTAAAGGCTTCAAAACAATCTTGTCCTTTGGTGGTTCACAAAACACAGCCCATGAAACCCTAACCTTCTCTTTATTCACCAATCCCCTGTGAAGTATACTCTTATACTTTCCATTGCTTAGAATCTCCAAAGTGTCCCCAATATGCATGACAATAGAATCAGGAACACATTTTGCTGTGATCCATTTACCCTCATAGAATAGCTGCAGCCCTGGAACCATATTGTGCAGGATAAACGTCAAGGCGCTTACATCAGTGTGAGCTTCAACTCCAAGTGCTAACTCCGGTTGAGGACATTTTGGGTAATAATTTATCTTCATTTGAAGAAGAAGCTCCTCTAAACCTCCCACTTCTTTCTCTAATCGGTCTGGCTCTAAGCCTAAACCGATTGAGAGAGCTTTGAAGATCTTCGAGGCCAGACCACGAAGACACTTTGCGTACTCACTTGTCGCTTCTCTACATAAACAAGAAATTTTGCAGGTTATATATGAACTAAAAAGTGTAAAGTTTGGTTCTTTGGAATCAAATCTTACATGTAATCACTTGGTGTCTTTGGCCAAAGTGATAAGTCTCTCTTGTCTTCTGGATAAACAAGGTGAAAGAAGTAATCTTCCCATTCTAATTGCCCGCACGCGTTATTCGCTAACTTACTTCCATATCCTTGAATCTTTCCTGCAGCTTGATCGTTTGCATACTTCTCTTTTTCTTCAATTGGTAATGTGAAGAACTCTTCTCCAGCTTTCTTTACTTTCTCCATTAGATCAAGTGGTATCCCATGGTTGATTATATGCATCACTCCCCAATCTAAAGATGCTTTCTTTAACTCCTCAATGCATTGTTCACGGATCTTTTCATCGGTTGATTCAATGTTTTGTAGGTTGATTGTAGGGACTTGAGGACCATCTTGTCTCTTCTCTTCTTGGAAGACATCAAAGATGCTTTCAAGCTCTTCTTTTGGACGAATGTATTCTTTCGGGATTGATACGATTCCGCTCTTTGATAAAGTCTCAACTCTTTCCACTGCAACCATCTTCTTATTCTTCTCTTTAACCTTGAAAAACAGAGTAAAAGGAGTAACTTGAAACAGGGGAAAAACAGAGAATTATGAAAACAGGGGAAAAACAGAGTAATTAGAGAATGGATTTGCTCTGGATTTTTGTTCTTATTTTACTTACCTTTTGTGTTGGAGTTGTTTTGCAGTGAATGAAGTGTGCAATGGCTTGGTCTTAATGTTTTAATTTATAGTTTGAGAATTGGAATATGAAGAAGGTGAAGAGCTACCGGCGGTTAGTGATTGCGCGAGGAAGAAGTGGTGAGTGACACACTTTAATGTCAAACAGGGACAGTATCGTTTGTTGGTTGGTTTCGTTGACTGATGGGTTTACTATCCGTAAAATCCAACGGTCAAAAAGTTTTCATCTTTAAAGCATATATAAAGGCCCAGTTTTACAAAGAAAAGGGCCCACTAGGGTTCTTTTAATTTATTTTCCATGCTTCTTTTTAATTAAAAAAAACAATTCTATAAATTTAGAAAGATTAACAAGGGTAGCGTTAAAAAAAAAAAAGATTAACAAGGGTGGAAAAAAAAATAGAGTTAAAACAAAAAAAATCCACTGTTTTTTTTTTAATTTGTGTCTCAAAAAATCAGGTTCGATTTTTATTAGGAGGTTAGTAATATTATTTATAATGAACATTCACTCGTTCTAATTTCCGGTCTGAAAAAAATGTACAAATGGTAAAATAAGAAATTTTGGCGGTTTATTAAAAAAAAGTGAAAGTATCTGAATTTTGGAAAGGTGAAACATAACAATTAATAATATTTGATACAAAGTTCAGAATTTTATTCTCACAGAAAAAATCATATATATAATTATATAAAATCTTTTCTATATAATAATATATTTATAATTTTGTTTAAGAATTATAATTTAAATAGTTAAAATTATGAAACAGTAAATTTGTTCGAATCCAAGTACCTATAAATTAAAGAAAAACAACTTTAACACTTGTGCTATCTGGTGTTGATAATTCTATCATAGAATTTGGTAATAAATATTTGAACAACAAAAATGTCTATGTAATAAATAATTGGGTAATTATATTGTTTTGGTGGTGGTTGCTTAGTGCTTATTATAGAAGATTTAAAATATCATGAAATTCGTTTGTTTTCTGATTCTAAAAATGGTGACGTGGCATTCTCTTCCTCAGGATGAGAAAGAGAGAAAATATCAAAGATCTGACTAGGAGCTCTTCTCCACACGATCTTACTTCTCTTATCTCCTAATTTTCCTTGCAATTTTACATATTAATCAACAAATATTAATAATAATTAAAAAAAATCTCGAAATCACAACGAACCTGAAGCTCACAGTAACACAGAACCATAGCCACAGGTTCCAAATTTTCCCGGAAAACAGAGGAAAAAAAGGAGCTTCGTTTTCACTTTCCCGGGAAAATGAGTAGCAAAATGGCTTTCACTTTAACAAACCCTCGATTTTTCTCGGCTGTTTCTCGAAAACCTAACGCTTGTTTATCTCCTTCTCTTCCTCCTCCTCCATCGTCGTCATCGAGGACACAATGGGTTCAATTCAGCCCTGGAAAATCAATTTCCATTAGAAAAAGATTGTTTTTATTGCCTGCAAAAGCCACCTCTGAAAAATCAGGTCTTTCATTTTCCCAATCTTATTAGCTTAGATTTTAAACTCTTTCTCCATTGATTTCCCCAAAGTTGTAACCTTTAAGAACTTTTAGGGTAAATTTCTTTGAACTTGTTGAATGAAAATTGAAACTAACACTCGTCTATGGGTCTCAAATTACTGAGTTATCAGTTCTTTACTGGCTAATGGAAGGTTTCCGTCACTAAATTTTAATGTTTTACTTTTGATTTAACTCCGTATTGAACTTTTCAATGTTGAGTTTCTATATGTAAAGTCTGCAACTTTGGGTTGCAATGTTGAGTCTCTGGCATCAATAAACATATTTTTTATGTGTTGCTCTTAGTTCTGAATACAGTGTTTGTTTACTTTTCAGGTCAAGTAGGAGGAGGAGACGACGAAGATAGCAAGATCTTACCTTATTGTAGTATCAACAAGAACGAAAAGAAAACAATAGGCGAAATGGAACAAGAGTTTCTCCAAGCGATGCAAGTAAACCTTTAACAACTTCTAAAGCATGATTCAGAAATCTTCAAAAGCCTAAAGATTGTTTTTGTTTTTTTCTAACTTTGTTGTTTGGTGTTTTGCAGTCATTTTATTATGATGGCAAAGCAACTATGTCTAATGAAGAGTTTGATAATCTTAAAGAAGAGTTAACATGGGAAGGAAGCAGTGTTGTCATGCTAAGTAAGTAATATCAAATTATATAACTAAATTTCATCTTTTGGTTTTAATTTGGGGACTCAAATTCTTGATTTTTATGAGTTTAGGTTCTGATGAACAAAGGTTCTTGGAAGCTTCAATGGCTTATGTTGCTGGTAATCCAATCTTGAATGATGAAGAATTTGATAAACTCAAAATGAAACTAAAGGTTCCCAATTCCTTTCTACTTTAAACAAAATTCAACATGCTAAAAGTTCCTGTAAGCTTCAGGTTTTATGATTCTTGTTTAACTTCCATAGATGGATGGTAGTGAAATCGTATGCGAAGGTCCAAGATGCAGTCTCAGAAGTAAAAAGGTAACAAACGTTTAAATTAATACCTCATTCATTAAAAAGAGTAATTTAATGTTCAATTTGTAAAAATAGTCAAATAAAACTTCAAATTTTATAAATTTGAAGACTAAGTGTCAACAGCATTAAATCTGTTTGTCACATTTTTCTTAATCATTTTTCCATTACAGTTTTGTGAGTTTTGTGAACTCAATGTATATGCAGGTGTATAGTGATTTGGCTGTAGATTATTTCAAAATGTTCTTGCTGAATGTTCCAGCTACCGTTGTTGCTCTTGGACTGTAAGTATATAGATACATACACATATATACATGTTATATTCGTCTCTGTTTTTCTTTACTTACATGCTTTCTTTAATTGGAATTTGCAGATTTTTCTTCCTAGATGACATTACTGGTTTTGAAATCACTTACCTCTTGGAGGTAAAACTTCTTCTTCTGACCTTTTTTTTTGGAGTTTGTGTTTGAGTTTAAAGGTTACTAAGTGGGTGTTGTTTGAAAAAATATTGGTGCAGCTTACGGAACCATTCAGTTTCATATTCACGTGGTTTGCTGCATTGCCTTTGATTGTATATCTTGCTTTGACGCTTACCAAATTGATCATCAAGGACTTCTTGATCTTGAAGGTAAAAAAACACTATACTTAAAGTTTTTTGTTGAACTACTTTGATTGATTTTGACTTGGAATCGGATGTTTGTTTGTTTTGTTTTGTTTTGATTTGAAAGGGTCCTTGCCCGAATTGTGGAACGGAGAACGTCTCCTTCTTTGGAACAATACTGTCCATTTCCAGTGGAGGCAAAAACAACACTGTCAAATGCACTAAGTAAGCTTTTACTTTACACCAATTTACATTATTAGTTCTTGCTCCTTGATTCTTGTTTCTTGCTTTTTGATTCTTGTTTCTTGATTTTTCTTCATTTTTGATTTCTCTTGCTTTTTGATTCTTGATTTTCTTGATTCTTGCTTCTTGTTTTTTTTTCTTGTTTCTTGATTTCTTGATTCTTGTTTATTGTTTCTTGCTTATCCATTCTTGATTCTTGATTTTTTTTATTTTTGTTTGTTGGTTGGCTCTTCATTTATGATTCTTTATTCATCATTCTCGATTTCATTCATGATTTTTGTTTTTTGATTCTTGCTTCTTGATTCTTGTATTTTGCTTCTTGCTTCTTGATTCTTGATTCATGGTTCTCATGAGCCTTGCTTCTTGATTCTTGAAAACCAATAATAACAACATTTTGAATTAATGTCTGGTTCTATGGCTCATAACTTGAGATATATACTTATAATATTGTGTTTATGGTTTATAGCTGTGGAACGGAGATGGTGTATGACGCAGATTCCCGATTGATCACATTGCCAGAAGGAAGCAAAGCTTAAACCCTTAAAGGTACATCTCTCATATATCTGACCATTTTACCCTTTTAAGTCCCCATGTAATTAAAACCTGAGACTATAAGATTGATCCAAACAGATAAAGATGGAGAAGACAAGGAAGAATGGGTTTTGTGTCTGAACAGAAAAGAGAATAGATTTCATCTTTTTCATTATTGTATATGTCAAATCTTCCATCTTTGACTCTCCTTCTGGCCTCTCCACTTGTAATTTGTAAGTATTCTATAAGCAACAACACCAATTTTACTTTAAACACTTCTTTAGAATATAAAAAGCTTATATAAAAAATCTAAACTGTAAATTTTTAAATTGTAAATTTAAAAAGAATCTAAATTGTTTAATATTAATTGCAGCTTTTAAAATTGTGACTTTAATATTTTCGATTTTCGATTTTAGAAAAAAAGTTATAGAAATCAAGAGAAAATATTTTTTTAGTAATTGTTAAAAATATACTTTAAAATATACTTCTTAAGTAAATTTGGATCTCATATCCTTTTTTTTATTAGTTTAAGATTTTTTTTAATAAAAATTAATTTTAGTCTTGTGACAATTTTTAAAAGATAGAGCTTCTTAAATGCATTTAATTTTGAGGTAAATTTGACTTTTTGGGTAAGTCTAAAAAACAAAAAGTTAATATTGTTAATTATTATAAGTAATGATATTAATGTTTTGTTGGTGTAAATTTTCAAAAGGTGTAATGAATGGTGGGTGAAGTACAAATATTTGATTTGATAGAAGAAAAAAAGTTGGGGGAACATGTAACTAAAGAGAAGAGAGACAAAAATGTATAATTCATATAAATACTAGCACGCCAATGTCTCTATTTTATTCATATAAAAATATTAATTATATTTTGTTATATTGAATGATGATTAGCATAGGGAGAGTAATTATGATCAACATCTTCACATGCCTTCGTCATCATTGGACCTATCAATTTGCATTCATATTCATACACAAATTCTATTTTAAAAACCACTTTTAGAAACGGTCATATATATAGTATATATATATATATATATATTAAATTATTCAATTATAGTTTAATTTATATCTATATATAATATAGCATCCTTACTTTAATATTTAAATCATTATTTTCTATGATTAACATATCAATATATATAAATCTCTATTACAAACTCTATTTTATACCAAAAATAACACATGCAAGATACTAAACATAGAAAAAAAAACTAATTTAACGAAAAAAAAACTAATTTTAAAATCAAAGATAAAAAAAAGTTTACACATAAGTACAATTGATAGTAAAATTATAATTTTATGCATCACATGCAAACTAAAAAAATATGAAAATTACAAGGTTTTTATAATCTCTATCTCTAGGTGAGTTTTTATTTATTTTTACTTTTGTGGAAGTGAGTTTTTTTTTCTCAGTATTTATTTATTATAGTACTCACTTTACTATTTTCTAAATTGATTGATAATTATATTTTTTAGTATTTATTTTCAATTAACCTATATTTTTAGTATCTAAATTTACATAAACATAAGACCTTTAAATTATATGTATACACTTACTACTTATATTACCACAATTAGAATAACATTATATATTTGATTATTCACCAATTAATATATAATAGTACATATTTATATACAAAAATATTTAAAATACCTGTAAAAGAAAAATAAAGTATAAAGAGAAATCTGAAATTTAAAGTGTTTTTGTGTCTCACATCCCTCAAAAAAGTAAAATAAAAAAACACAATTTTACACTTTTATTTTCCTTTATCTTCTTCTTGATCTCAACTTCTTCCCTAAACCCTAACTCAAGATTCTCTCCTCTAATGGATTCTTTCTCTTTCTACACATTACAAATCTTCTTCATCTTCACATTTCTCCACAAAACCAAACCCCAAACACTCGAATCTACACATCTCTTAGATCTTATGATCAGAGATTACACAATTACAAACTCCAAACTAAACCTCAACACAGGAACCACTCAAAAATTCAATCTCCCTTCAAATTTCTCCGGTATCGAAATTGATACAGTTAAATTAAGATGTGGAAGTTTAAGAAGATACGGTGCAAAACTCGGCGAATTTCATATCGGAGCAGGTGTTAAACTTGAGCCATGTCCAGAAAGAGTTTTGTTAGTTAAACAAAATCTCGGTTCTAATTGGTCTTCAATTTACAACACCGGTTATAACTTAACCGGTTTAAATTACAAGCTAATTTCACCGGTTCTTGGTTTATTAGCTTACAATACCAACCCAGACGGTGTAGCTGCAAATCCTTATGAAGTTAACATTATAGGAAATGATCAAAAACCAATCTTAATCGATTTCTTGTCTCACAAGTCAACTAAAAACCCTAACCCTAATTCCTCTGTTTTGTGTGCTTGTTTTGCAAGTAACGGTAGTTTAACAGTTAATGAGCAAGTTTCAGCTTATGTGTGTAAAGGGATAAGCCAAGGGCATTATGGTCTTTTGATGAAATTTTTTTCTCCGGCGAGTGATGACGACGGCGATGTGGTGACGGCGGAGGGTGTAGGAAGATTAAGCCGGTGGAAAGTGGCGGTGGGGAGTGTGATCGGAGCAGGGATTGGAGCGTTTTTGATAGGTTTATTAGTGGTGGCTATGGTGGTGAAAGTGAAGAAGAAAGCTTTGAGAGAAGAAATGGTGAGAAGAGCTTATGAAGAAGAAGCTCTTCAAGTTTCAATGGTGGGACATGTTAGAGCTCCTATTGCAGAAACAACTAGGACTCTTCCTAGTTTTGATCATAGCTATAAAAACGGTAATTTTATTAATAATAATAATTGATTTTTATTTTTTTAATTATTACAATTTGTTAAATTAATTATAGTAATTTTCTTTTTTTTATGTGTGTTTATTTAATTGATGATATTTTATTCGATTTTGTTTTAGTTAGATCCTAGATCTGGCTGACATCAAATTTTTATTTTATTTTTTATTACTGGATTAGAAGTTATTATTACCATTTTTTTTTAGTCTTTTTTTATACAGCTAACTTATTCCTTATGGGAAAGTGACCGAATTGAGGCTTTTCTTTTTATAAGAAAGAAAACAGTTAATAAATAATGTGATTTTTAAAGTCAAGATAATTATAATATATAGTATTATGATTTATGACAAATTTCTTGAATTGCAACCTACGTCAATAAGTGAAATAATTTAATTAATTATATTACCTTTTTTCTGTTTTTGAATAACGAAATTATCCTCTCTTTTTTAATAATTTTTTTTTGAAACTCTTTTATTCTAGTAATTTAGACACATGTTTTACCAAATTTTAATACATATAAAAAGTTAAACTAAATCAAAATTAAAGTTATTTTTGGTATCATTTTATTTTAATTAAGAGTTATGGTCAAAATGGGTGAGGAATTTGGGCCTAAATTGTAAGCCCATTAAGCTTGATTTACTTAAGGAAAAAGATCTAACGGCTGAGATCTAAGGAGATGTAATTAACTATAAACTAAACCACACCTGATTACTACCTAATACCGCACCTCTTCACATGACGTTTTCTGTTTTCCTGAAGATTTCCCGGGAAGGAAAAAAAAAGGAAATGTAAAAAAAAAGGAAAGATAAAAACAGAAAAAAAAACAGAAGAGAGAGAAAGAGAGAGAGAGAGAGGAGAGAGAAAGATTTCTTTGTTAAATCTGAAGAAGAGAGTTTTATAGAAACGAACAAAAAGGAAAAAGTCATAAGCCATGGAAGATCCTATAACAAGCAATGTGATGACGATGACGAATTCTTCATCTCAGCTGAATTCATCATCGTCAATGACTCAATCTACTGTTTCACTTGAGACTCGAATCAATCGTTTAATCAATGCCAACCATTCTCAATCTCAATCAAGGACTATATACTCTGATAGATTTATACCTAGTAGATCCGGATCCAATTTCGCTCTCTTCGATCTCGCTTCTTCACCGAACAAAGATGGGAAAGACGATGGTGCAGGTTCCTACGCGACTCTCTTACGAGCCGCGATGTTTGGACCCGAAACGCCAGAGAAAAGGGATATTGTTGGTTTCTCGTCTTCTCGGAATATTTTCAGGTATAAGACGGAGACGCAACGATCCTTGAATTCGTTTTCTCCTTTTGGGGCTGATGAGGCTCCTGGTGTTAGTCATATTCCTGTCAAAACTCCCAGGAAGGTATCGCGGTCGCCTTATAAGGTGGGTTTACTTTCTAAATTCCATTCTAGGCACAATTCACACTTAATTTCTTGTTTTAGGGTCTGTGATTCATGTAGATTTATTGAATTTTAAGCATTGAATGTGGATCATATCTTCTGATCTCAGGAAGTTGAGCATTGTCGAAATTGGTTGTTTCTTGGGATGCTTTTCTGCATAATGTCGACCGATTGGGGTTTTGAAATCTGAAATTCCTTCTATCTTTGCCTTTTAATATCTCTGATCTTTGTAATTTTTTTGTTCTTGGATGATCTAGAGTTGAAGTCTGGGGGTATGTAGTGTATCCTAGTGTATAGTGATCTGCTTGAGCCACTATCAAACAAATGCTCGATCATTGTTTACTGTTCTATCTAGAACTCTGCTTTAGATATGTAGAGATTTGTTGAATTTGGATATTCGAATATGGCCAATGTTGCTAGATTAACAATAGAGGCTTCTTTGTGTTGTTAGGTATTGGATGCACCAGCTTTGCAAGATGATTTTTACTTGAATCTCGTTGATTGGTCAGCACAGAATGTTCTAGCAGTGGGACTAGGAAACTGCGTGTATTTGTGGAATGCTTGTAGTAGTAAGGTGAGTTTTTTCTCTTAGAAACCTTTTCAATATATCTGTGTGGTGTGGTCAGAACGATTTTAAAGTTGATTTTTGTTTTTCTTAATTTTCAGGTAACTAAGTTATGTGATCTTGGAGCTGATGATAGTGTTTGCTCAGTGGGATGGGCATTACGTGGAACTCATCTAGCTGTTGGAACTGGTAACGGAAAAGTACAGGTTAGTGCTCATTTATATATACTTTTACGTCTTATGTATACCTAAGATCTACGTTACTCTTGATTTTTTACTGGAATCTTGATCATTATTATACAAATTCTGGGGGTTACTACAAAAATATTTCTCTTCTAAACTAGAAGATAGTTTTGATATGCTTAAATAAAGCAATCTCAAGGGCTTGGTGCTATTTAGACAATGTGATTATTGAAGTCTTTGGTGTTTTAGATAGGAAAGTATCCGAGAATTTAGTGATGTTCTGTCATGGAGGATTGTTTTTGTTTGTTTCTCCATAGATTCGAAGAACAATTTAGGATCTTTTTATTGAATACTCATTTTAATTGTTGCTAGATTTGGGATGCATCACGCTGCAAGAGAATAAGAACAATGGAAGGTCATCGTCTACGAGTTGGAGCCTTGGCATGGAGCTCATCTGTTTTATCATCCGGTAGCAGAGACAAGAGTATTCTTCAAAGAGACATAAGATCTCAAGAAGATCATGTCAGTAAATTAACAGGACATAAATCCGAAGTATGCGGCCTTAAATGGTCTTATGATAACCGAGAGTTAGCATCTGGTGGAAACGACAATAGGGTATGAACATTTTGCAGTTTCAGTTCCATATACACCAAATCCCTTCAACGCAGCTGACTAATGAGTAAGATTATTTTGCAGCTTTTTGTATGGAATCAACATTCAACACAACCAGTACTAAAATACTGCGAACACACCGCAGCGGTTAAAGCCATTGCTTGGTCTCCCCATCTTCATGGTCTTCTTGCCTCTGGTGGTGGTACTGCAGACAGATGCATACGTTTCTGGAACACAACAACGAATACTCACTTAAGCTGTATGGACACAGGAAGTCAGGTAAAGTATTGCTTAACTCAACACCAAAATTGACTAATTTTCGCGGAAAATAACATTCTTGTTTATGAAATTTGATATAGGTATGTAATCTAGCTTGGTCCAAGAATGTAAATGAACTGGTCAGCACACATGGATACTCCCAAAATCAAATCATTGTCTGGAAATACCCAAGCATGTCCAAAGTACAACAAATCTCTTTAACTTATATTGTATATGCACTTACCTATTCTCAACTACTAAAGATCTGGAGCTAACAATTTGTTTATTGTTCAGATTGCAACGCTTACCGGTCACACTTACCGTGTTCTGTACCTTGCTGTCTCACCGGATGGACAGACGATAGTTACAGGAGCTGGAGATGAAACCTTAAGGTTCTGGAATGTGTTTCCTTCACCAAAATCTCAGGTTAGCTAAACATATATAACTAATGAATAAAAACGTATTTTAGACCCTAAACTATTTCCGTTTGGTGAAAAAATCTTCAACTATCAAAATGGTTTGTTAAACTCTGAATTTTGAAAACCGGGTTTTTTAAACCTTAAGATCTTTTAAATCAAAATTAAACTTTGACCATAAAATTTAACCGAATCCAAATTTAGATTAATTATAGTGTAATTTCAAATTTAAATTTGAGATTTTTGCGAAAAAAAAAACTAGGTTAAAAACCTGATTATCTTAAAATTCAGGATTAAAAAACCATTTTGAAAGTTTAAGGGTTTGTTTTCACCAAAAAGTGATAGTTAAAGATATAAAAATAGCTTATTCCGGATCCAAAATGCAAGCTTCCATGGAAATGTTTATATATAATATCTTTTTATTTCTTATACAGAACACTGATAGCGAAATTGGAGCATCTTTCTTTGGTAGAACAATAATTCGGTGAAAATCTCTTCAATTTTTTCAAATTTGGTCAAATTCTTGATGATCAAGAAGCCTGAGTTGAGTTGGTCATCTCAACCAACCAATTTTATCTCTTAAATTCTTTCAACAACTTCTTCACATGCATACAACAAAGAGCAAAACCTTGATATATAAAGCTTCTCTGGATTCAACAAGATTCACACACAAATTTTCCTTCAATTTTTTTTTTTTTATATTGTATATCTTTCTTGATTCGTTTTTTATATATTACATAGTTTGTTATACGAACACAGGATCACACTACTACGTCATTAATAATCATAATAAATTCAATTATTTGTTGATTATTGTTTATGTTTGTTTTGGTCTAATTATAAAAGCATAGAGAGTTATGAGACATTTGTAACATTTCAATGTTCTTTTTTATGCTTGAGTAACTAAAGTCGATTATTATGTTCCCAAAATGCTCTATTAATCACTATACTTAATACGATTGGTCGAAGTATAATTTATTTAATTATTGATGTTTTTTTTTGTCGCCTATTTAATTATTGATGTTTTAAAATAGAATAATAAAAATATAAATTTTAGAATATAAAAAATAAAGAATAT